>JBBBDQ010000479.1:3775000-3967500 GCA_037127315.1 Ascarosepion bandense
TTACTATGAAAGTATTTATAGAAATGATGAATGGAAGCTACATTACAGCAGTGGGAAAGTGAGTGAAGTTGAGATTTCAGGTCAGGACAAATAATATTGCAAATTATTTTTTGGATTTTATCAAAACTCTCTAAATATATAGCAGGGCACCTGACCATATATGGCAGCCATATTCTCAGCATGAATTAATGATAGACTTATAGATATGTATGATAGATTCCAGAGGGAAAAATTGTCTAGCATGACACAGTGAACCAACTCTCTTATCACCTGACTTAGCAATGGATTCAATATAGTCTTTCCACGTCATGTTCATTTAAAGATTTGAAATGTTAACATTACTTATCATATAAGGAACCAACTCTCCAGAATAAAATAATTAAAATTTTAATTAAGAAAAATATATTTAGAAGAAAATATTTATTTGCCATAACATCATTTACAAAAATAAACTGATTGATTAAACAATAAACAAAAAAGAAATTATAAATTTGATATAATTTTCTACATATTGCACTTCATCAGAAATATTTATGCTTGGTTGGCAACTGGTCTAATAGAAGGAAAAACTGAATTCAAAACCAAACTGGAGAAGGTTGGGCCCTGTCAAGCTATCTTTCTCAGGCAACACTACTGCACTGCAGTCTATATAGTGCCCCTATGACCCTAAGGGGTTGTGGGACTCATGATCTTGAATATTTTTTGGAAATTATTTTAAACATTTATTGAGTTACCATATCTAGACTGGTTGTCAACCAAGGCTAGAGAACACAGTCTGCCATGTTATTAACCCATTAGCTGAATTGAGGAGAATAGCTGGATTCATACCTTTTTCCAATAGTATTTCTGCAAATGTGAAAATAATGAACTAGAGTTGCCAATTTCTTTTTCAGGGCCATAAACCATTATAATACCCACATTTATAGCACACTAAAAATTAATTCTTATGAAATGCCGTGTGCTCACAGAAATCAGCTAGAGTTCAATACTATCAAATCCCATGACGATTTTTGTATTTTAAAAATGCAATTAATGTTTAATTATAACATTACTGATATTTTCATAACTTAATATCATACAATTCAATTAAAACTTGTAAAAAACTGACAACTGTAATAGCTATATTTTCAAAATAATATTTTGGCTTGCAATAAGAAATTTAGAAAAAACTTTTGAATACAGCCACTTCTCACATAACAAGTTACTCTTCAATGTAACCTGTATAAAAAAAGAATTGCAACCAAAGTACACACGTGTGTGTATACATATACTAGCAGTATACACGTGTGTGTATATACATATACTAGCAGTATAGCCTGGCATTTCTTGGGTGTAATGTAAGCTTTAAAACTAATCCATGGTCCTGGAGGTCAGACTCAGCCTAAAGAATATTTGTGTGAAGTTTGGTTTGAATTGGATAAAAATTGTGGATTTGTATAAAGGACATACAGACAGATAAACAGAAAAAACACACAAACAACTTGCTTTTTAATATATATATATATTATTGATTTTCTGCACTATTGTAAGAACTGCAACCTTGAAACTTCTGAATATCGTTTCTTATGTCTTTGTCTATGAGTGTATCAAATTTGATTAAAATCGGATCACTCCTATTTCCCGAGTTTTTTGATTATCAATTTTTGATATTTATCGGGAGTACCTCCACACAAAACCTAGCTAAGAATACTCGCAGACACTTATAGTACAACTGTGTAAATTTTCAAGAAAATTGATTCAGCTGTTTCGGAGTCTATAGGTAATGGACACACATATACACAGACACACACACACACAAACATGCAAAGTAAAGTAATATACAGAATATAGAGGTGATTTTTTTATTTTTATTTTTTTAATTATGTTTGGTGTTCAGTTCACTACTGTATAAACATTTAGAAATAAATTATGAATATCATGAATGATGCAGAAATTACATTAAAGCTGTCTACCTAATTGGTCACAAAGTGAGGAATGACTGTAAATGTCCGAAAGAACTCCGAACCATCTAAAATCCAGGACTAATTTAAACATAGAAAACCAATATGCTTCAGAGAAGAGAGAACCACACCATTTTTCCTGTAAAGGTATTAAGCTAAATTTGGAATAAAAAATAATAGAACATGGTTTTGATTGACTATAAAAAAGATTAAAATTTTAATCACAACAATAAGAGACTTCCAAAAAACAGCATTTTTGAAGAGAGCACTTTGTAGATAAAGTCTCAGAAATGTATTTATATTTATTAGGAATGATAAGGACAAATATTGTTTATCTATGGTGTGGTAATGCAATAACTGGGCTGAGAGAAAAATCTCTAAGTGCCAATCACAAAAGGCCATTCTCTTCATTTTGTCAAATATTCAAACCTGACGAAAGTAACTTTACCAAGATGGTTATATTTAGAAGATGACAATCAGCAATCATTTCAGGAGTTAAACTGTTGTCATTTACATTCAAATAATAAGCTTTCAATCGTGGAAGATGATGAATGTTCTGTTGTTTGCACTTGCTGACTTGAGTCAAAGAGTGTTTTCAACATCAATTTTATACTGAGAATCTCACTTCTACTCAACTTGACACATACAAGTCTTTAATCTTCATTCATCAATTTCTACTGAGACCAAGAAAATGGCAGACAAGATGAAAATCTTTCTAAATATCAGGGAAAAACACAAAGTGCCTCAAAACAAAGAATACATTTTTTTTTTATCAAGGATAAATCTAATTCTAATAAACAAGACTGGTCTTAATCTGTAGAAATCTAACATATTTTGTGGTATTAATGTGTGTGTATTTGATTTGGGAAACATATCTACCAACTCCAGTTGAATTCATTGTATTCACTTACACGCAAGTACGCTTGGGAAAGGTATTAATCTGTTTCTTCCTTCCAGTTATGGGTTAAATAACAGGACAGATTGGGTTCTATAGCCTTGGCTGGCAATCAGTCTACCGCAGAAAGCAATGGCAACCTATTGTGGGATAATCTTCTGCCCAGTCAGTTATGTCTCTTTCAAGACATGATTGCCTAAGCGTGTTTCACGTATGGCACTTAACTGATTGATCTACCTACCAATTAATACAATCAGCATAGAACTTGGAATACTGAAATATTCTCTACATGTCCATTCATTCCAAAAACATTTCTGATACAGATTTTTAATTTATTTATTTTAATCATCTTCACCCCAAGCAAGATAGTAAAGCCACTAAGATACAAGGCGTTACTTAGTGTGAAAGAATAAGAAACAGAGGAATGTTATAAAGGAGCAAGAACCCAAATGAATAGGAACCAAGAAGACAGTAAATGACAAATGACACTGCATTTAAATTTTTGAAGATCAAAGTTGGCTGGAAAGCATGGAGCCAGAAGAGAGTTCCAAAACTAAGAAGTACAAGAAAAGAAACTGCTAGCATAGAACTTACAATTGCATCTAACCAATTCAAATTTATGCTTAAATTTATAAAGTTTAGGTACCATAGTAAAGAACTCATCTGAACAATTACCATGAAAGTATTTATAGAAAAGGCACAGGGAAGCTACATTACAGTGGTAGGAATGTAAATGAAGGTGAGATGTCAGGTCAGAGTTGATAACATTGCAAATTCTTTGGTTTTTACCAAGAATCTCTAAATATATAGCAGAAGAACTAGACCATATATGACAGCAATATTCAAGGCATGAATGGTAAACTTATAAATATGTAAGATAGATTCTGGAGAGAAAAATTGCCTAACATAACAGTGAACCAATTTTCCTAGCAGCAGACCTAGCAATAGATTCAATATAATCTTTCCACTTCATGTCAACAGAGAATGTTTGCCTGAAAAGACATGAGTCACTCTCCTAAAGGTTAGCATCAAACATACTAATGGAAGACAGAAAGTCATTTCTCACCCCATTTAACAGCAGATTTTGGTCACTTTTGAGATCAGCTGCCAATTTGACCTTATCAAACACATCCAACTTAATACTGAGATAGAAGTAAATAGTTGTATCATCAGTATAGATACAAAGTTGAGAAATGATGATATCAGGAAAATCATTGATAAAAATTATAAGGTAGGTTCACAGATAGAACCTTGGGGGAAATTTAAGCATACAATGGCCAAAAATTGTGAATATGACAATAAAGATGAGGACAACATTCCGAACAATGTAAATAATGTAAATTATTACTTACATATTAATATCAACTCTTTGAAATTCTATATAACTTTAACTTATAGTTTGTTTTTTTTTTGCTGCTGGCCATACAATATTCTTTGGCCTAATATTGTTTACGTATTACAATAGACATCCCTTTTAATGATGGATGACAAGTTTTCCATTTATATTATTTACATTGTTTAGATTGTTGTCCTCATCTTTGTTGCTATATTCCCAATGTTCTGGTTGTTGTATACTCTAGCCTTCTTCAGGGATTGGAATTTTGAACCAGACTCTTTATTTCAATCACTGGAGTATATCATTCTCATCCTATGCGCCATCAACGAGAATGATATACCCCCAAAAGTCCAAACGACAGATTCCTCAAAATGATATCTAAAAGCTTGTATCCTTTTTTAATATCCCCTACTCTGCTTTAATCACAAGTAAACCAGTTCTACATTATTACAATTCATAAAATTTAGACTGATGCAAACAGTCACTTAAAATCTAACAAGTATAAAATTTTCAATATCTGGCAAGTGTTCTAACAGAGAACAGAAAGTGCGACACTGAGATCCCAAGGTGTATTGGGATAATCAAAGCTGCATTCCAAAATCTAAGCAAAGTGTATTGAACTGTTTCATGATATCTGTCCTCTTGTATGGCAACAAAAAATGAAGAGACTCGAATCAACAGAAATGTGGTTCTACAAAAAGATGCTGAGGATACCATGGACTAAACATGGAAGCAATGACAAGGTTTTGGAGAAAATGGAAACAAAAAGTAAACTTATACTTAACATCAGGAAGAGGTAGTTGAAATTTCTGGGGCGTGTTATGAAATACTCACACAATGGAAAGAGGGAAAACAGCACATAACATGCTTGATGAGCTTGAATAAATCTAAACTTATAAACTTATCTCTGTGTCTGTGTATGTGTGTGTTCATTACCTATAGACTCCGAAACAGCTGAACCAATTTTCTTGAAAATTACACAGTTGTACTATAAGCATCTGCGAGTGTTATTAGCTAGGTTTTGTGTTGAGGTACCCCCGATAAATATTGAAAATCGATAATTGAAAAAATTGGGTTATAGAAGGAGTGGTCCGATTTTAATCAAATTTGATACACTCATAGACAAAGACATAAGAAACGATATTCAGAAGTTTCAAGGTTGCAGTTCTTACAAGAGGGCAGAAAATCGATAATATAAGGCAAGATGTTTGTGTGTGTGTCTGTTTATCTGCCTGTATGTCTGTATTTTTTCAGTCCTTTTATTTTAGTTTTTGCTTCAAGTTTGGGTCTTAGTAGGTGTAATTGTAGTTCTTAGTCTCAGCCATGATACTATTTACTCAGAGGACTTATTTAGCCTTCAAAATTCAGTTTACGACAAAAAAAACTTATTTGATATCGATACCAGGAAATGAAAATTTGACTTACATCCATTCATTTTTTCTTTCAGTCTACGCTTTTGCTTTAACTGGAAACAACTATTTCTTTTTAGTCTTTCGTGCCAATGTCCAAAGAGTCTGAGCTCCAGGACCATGGATTAGTTTTAAAGCTTTCATTACACCCAAGCAACGCCAGGCTATACTGCTAGTAGATGATAAAACAGAGTTTGGGAGAAATAACAAAAAAGACAAAACTTATGAGAAGGAAAATAGGACAGGTAGATGTGGAGGGACATTATTCTCTCTGGTTTATGTCAGCTTCTTATTTAGTACTCAAGCTTCAAGCACAATACAACTTGGCCCTGGAATTCTCTCCCCTACTTTCAGCTTCTTTGTCTTGCTTGCATTCAGATATCTAAGAAAAATTAAAAACCTATCAGTTTCTCTTGCTATAATCCTACCTCTTATTTTGTTTTCCCCTGATGATCACTTTATAATGACTTGTCCACTAGACAAATCATTTGAAAGTGATCATCAAGTGTACAATGTACATATTGATCTTCTCTGTTTTTGCATATTGTTATTATATGTTTCTTATTTTGAGTGACAAATATAAATAGAACAGATAATTGATGTCACGCTTCATAACTTTAAACTTACTGGATAGCTAAACTAACATTAAGTCTTCTTCAGATTCCATTGTTTTCTATACCAAAATAGTTAATTCTTTAAGAGTATTAAAAAATTCTCAGCAAATATGGACCTTTGTGCCTGCCAAAGAAAAAGTTTTAAAAGGACAGCTTTTCCCTTTCATTTTAACTACATTCACTCTTCAGCAAAGTTTATTATTTTAAAAAGTGATGATAAAAGTTGTAATAAAACCTTAATATATGAAGAAACTGAATTTATACATTTTCTTTGTTCTTGAGAATTTACAACAAAAATAATAAACGCTATTTGTTTTCTTATTGGAATGGTTGGCGAAACATCAACCAATTGATTCAAACTTTATGAAATCGTAAATAATAAGGATTTCCTTATAGTTGGTTCAAATCTTTTAATAATTTAGTAAACCTTTATAAATTTATGAATAGAAAATTATTTTCATATTTCTTTATAAATTGGTCAATGATAAATATTGCATTGTATTTGTTTTAGAATAATGTAAATATATGATTATTTTTGTAATATTCGCCACAATATATGATTCTGACTGGACATGGTCTGATCAAATAGAAGTCTTGCATGTGTTTGTTCATATAAATTTTAATTTTACTTCCCTTTCTTCTTGTTTGCATTTATTTTTTATATTCACACATCATCATCATTTAACATTCATTTTCATGCTAGCATGGATTAGATTGAGTTTTCTTGGTGGCCCTTTTTTCAGGTCACCCAATTTTGTCTAAGTTCTGGCTGTAATCTCAACTTTCTTAATTTATCTTTGATAAGCTGGGTCCATGCTTGAAATAGTCTACCTATCCCTCTTTGGCTGTCAACCTCAATAAACCTATAATTGCTGACGGGGTTTTCTATGTCCATTCGCTCAACGTGCCCAAATCATCAGTCTTGTTATATTGGTAATATCCAGCCTTAACTCCTCTGATGATTTTCTATCCCTAAGACTGATACTGTACATCCATAGTAGCATTTGCATGTCAGTTCAAGCAATTCTGCTAATATCAACTTCCTTAAGCAACCAGGTTTTACTACAATATAGCGTCACACTTAACTCTAATTTAAATTCTCTCCTTCCTTACAACTTCATGAGTACTTCTGTCCAAAAGGGTAAGAGCAACAAAACTTTAGTTTATTGTTTAAATATTTTATTTGTAAGAAAGTTTGATACTGTATCTAGTTCATTCTTTAAATGTATAAAATATTCTCTTCTTAATTATCTTTGGTAGTGGGTGTGTTTTCCCACTAAAGGAAAACACACCACTACCAAATATTGAAAAAAAAACATTCCTGGTATTAAAGATAGTTTAATTTTCAACTCATTCATTACATTGGTGAAAGGTAAAGCAACTTATACTAAGTTAAAATTGAATCATTATGTATTGACTATTAGGTAGGCTAACTAACCTCAAACCCCTCACCTAAGTTAATTCTTTACTTCAGACTGCTTTACTTACACTCACAGATTTATTTTTATTTCTTTGTTTTTATTATTTATTCATTTGATTTTTTAATAGAAGTAAATAGGTTTGCTAACAAGTAAATCCTGCCTTGATTAGAACACAACACCTAAAGTTAAGCAGGAAAATTACTTTTTTTTTAAATAATTTTTCCCCTAATACAAAGCCCAAGAGCCACTCAATGTAGACGGTTACTGAATGAGGTTGTAAAAGTTCAAGAAGAGGAGATGGTAATAAGTACAGTCTATGAGGATATGTAAAAAAGATAATAGTTGACCAGAAACTTGAAGAGGTTAAGATTGTAGTAATCGAAGAAACATCCTCTTGAAAGTCAGTTCCACAAAGTAGAGGCTCTTGGGAAGGAACAGTTCAACTGGGAATGTCTTCTTACTAATAGAATATGAAAGAGATGGTGGAACTAAAGAATGAGGTTATCAGAATATTTACCTTGCAAATAGCTACAGAGTAGCAAATTGTTTGTGACATTTCATCTGTGAGAAAAAGTTGGAGAGTAGAAAATAATTAATTACCCACAAAGCTGCATAGATACTTTTGAACTCTATCAAAACTCTAAAGTTAGGAGTATGCAACTCCAGCCCAGATATGGCAACAGCACTCTATTTAAGTTTTAGAAAGAATAGAAACATGAAAGACACTTATCAGTAGAAATTTATAGGATATATAATGAAGAAATAGGGAGTGAAAATTATCACTAATCTGTCTAATTCATATTTAATTATTACTCATAGGACAGATTGAAAGCAAGGGTCACAGAAGAAAATGAAACATAACCTACTTAGCAAACTTGTGTAAATGAAGGTAGAACAAAGTTTAACAGAAACAACAAAAAGAGAAAATTAATTAAGAGCTACAAAGGACAGGAAATTGACAGGAAAGTCATGATAACCTGCATCCTGAAGGAAAATATGGCACATAGAAGCAGACTCCATTTTGGGTTGGATCTGTCTTCTGTGAAGATAGAGCATAGCAGGAAGATATCCCCTACGAAGACATTTTGTTACTTAAACAGCATGAAAAAATTAATTCACAAATATTAAGTTAAATAGAATGCCTAGATATGACACAGGATCAAAGAGTTATGCCTGGAGTGAAGGCAGAAATCACAGATGCACATTTCTGAAGATCTAACAATGCCTATGTACATCTTATAATTTTTGACAGGTAATATGCTATGGATGTGCATTATGGTACAGTGAATATCAGCTCGGAATGAAAAATCAGAGTTGAATTTGAATTCCAGTTGAATTCATTACATTCACTTACATGAAATATCCTAGAAAAAGTTATTAATCCCTCTCTTTTCCTTCTACCTATGGGTTAAATAGCAGAGTAGATTGGGTTCTATAGTCTTTGTTGGCAACTAATCTACCACAGAAAGTAGTGGCAACATATTGCAGAAAAATCTTCTGCCCAGTCAGTCATGTTTCTTTCAAAATATGATCACCCAATCATGTATCACATATGGTACTTAACTGACTGAATATTCTAGCATAGTATAAAATGAATATTAAACTCAAACCAGATTTAATAAAAATATATTAATAAACTAGTAGAGATTTTAAATATCTACACTTTAGATAACAAAAGCACTGTTACCCATATAATTTTTTAATTTTATAAGAAAAGTCAAATTTTTGCAAATTTATTAAGTACATTTACAATTTATACCAGACAGTTATTTTCCTGTTTCGATTTATTTATCTAAAACCAATCTCTGAATATAGTGACTAAATTACTATGAAATTGCTGTGCAATTTGCAAAACCTTTTTGCACTATATAATCATATGATGGCCTACACTTACTCAGGGGTTATTTCACAAAAATGTTATTTGTTAGTGATATTGCCCCAAAATTTCTAGTCAGCCCAACAGTAATTACTTTGAATTCTATTTACTGAAAACTTAGAAAATTGCTGAATGAAACTCAAATACATACATTTAAAACATTAGGTTCTGAACTATCTAATACCATATTTGCTCATAACAGGGAAAATGTGACCAGGAATATTCTTCAGTAAAGAAAAAAATAAACCTCTGAATTTTCCATTTCAAGATTCAGTTATTAAAACAATGAATTGTAAATTTTATTAGTTGTCAATATTAAAGTGATAATCATGCTACATTAAGAATGATTGATCCAAATATTTTCAGAAGATTTTTAAAATGCAAGTATTGATGTAAGTTAAATTTTTCCAAATTTATTCATTTCATTACCAGCTAAATGGTAATAGTAATAATAATATTAGCCATTTACTTATAAGGAAACATTTGACATTCATTGACTGAGCAGCTTGTACTACTTTCGGTTGAAATTTATAAAATCTTTTACTGAAAAATAAATTTCTCAAGTCCAGTAGCTTTATCTCTCTTTCTGGTATTAATAGGGATTTCTTTCCAAACCTTTTATTTGAAGTAGTGTGGAATGTCAACATCTTGATTATGTCATTATTTTCTCTGAGTCACATGTGCTATCCATCTTTTCACTTTTTTTTTTTTTCAATTGGAGTAGATAGAGTAAACTATCGCCCGGTTCACACTCCACCCACGTCTATTGAACAGGTGAAGAGGCTCATCCCTTGTTCCCTGTTTAGAATGTGGTTTCCGACCTTCTCTTTTCCAATCTTCTCACTTTTTTTTTTCAATTGGAGTAGATAGATCTATCGCCCGGTTCACACTCCACCCACGTCTATTGAACAGGTTAAAAGGCTCATCCCTTGTTTCCTGGTTAGGATGTGGTTTCCGGCTTTCTCTTTTCCAATCTTTTTACTCTTACGTCGCCCCCTACACATCAGTGGTGTTATCGCCTTGCTTGGGGTGATATGATAAAAAAAAAAACCCTTAGGAAAGGTATTACATCTACTCTCCTTCCAGCTATGGGTTAAATAGCAGGAAAGATTGGGTTCTATGGCCTTGGTTGGCAACTAGTCTACTGCAGAAAGTAATGGCAGCCTACTGTGGGAAAATATTCTGCCCAGTCAGTCATGTTTCTTTTGAGACATGATTGCCCAAGCAGGTAGCATGTATAGCACTTAAATGAAATGTTGGGAGGTTGATATATGAAATTAAGACCTCTGGTAAGCTAATTTTTATTCAGACACCATAGGCTACCAGTACTTGTGCCTAGCCTAATTCTATCAACATCATCATCATTTATCCATCCCACCCAGATGGTGCATAGGGCAGCAACTTTTTGTTGCTGTTTCTGTAACAAACTGTTTTTTACGGGGCAGGGTTGTTAGCCCTGCACCCAACCCCCAAACCTGGAGGACCAGTGGACCATTCTTGGTCCTTACATTTACAGCACCTGGTATTCCCAAATGGTCACCCATTTAAGTATTGACCAGGCTCGATGTTGCTTAACTTTAGTGATCGGACGAGAACTGGTGTATTCAACACGATATAGCCATAGACTGATTCTATAGTACTGCCAAATTAAATGTAAATGTTGGGTTTGTTATATGTCAAGTTAAGATATCTGATTTACCTGTATGACATAGATATATCACTTGTAAAATTATTTAGATGCAAATAATCTTTTATGATGCTGTACATGTATACAAATTATTACAGTGCACAAATATTATAATGATTCTCAGCAGAAGAGTAACATCTTCATCCTTGGTAGAATGTGCACATACTTCACAGGTCCTAATATTTTTAATGGGTACTTCAGATTTGATTTGAATTCTTTCTTATTCAGTTCAAATTTTATCCTATTTCATATATGTTCAGACTGTAGTCATATTAATGACATTTTGGCCATTGCACACACTAGCTTTCTTCAGGAGATTGGAATTTGGAACTGAACCCTTTATTTCCCCAAAATTCATACAATTATGTCCTCATGGCCCAGTGGTTGACTCCAGTGACTTGACTCAGTGTTGCAAGTTCAGCACCTGACTACAGCAGCAACTTGGAGAGTTGAGTTAAAGGAAGATAACTGATATTAAACACCCAGAAGAGACATGACATGTGAAACTAGAACAATCTATCCCAGTGGACAAAATAACGAGTTCACTTCAAAATTCAAATCACTTGAAGAAGTCTGAAACATGGTGAATATGGCAGTGATGATGAGAACAACAGTCTGAACAATGTAAATAATGTAAACAGTTTCAATACCTCATCTCAGAAATATAGACAGATCTTAAAGAAGATAGGAGCATACAATTGCTGAAACATGGTGAATGGGATAATAAAGATGAGGATAACAGTCCATACAATGTAAATAGTGTAAATAGTTACAATACCTCATCTCAAAAATATAGACAGATCCTGAAGAAGGCAGGAGCATACAATGGCTGAAACATGGTGAATGGGATAATAAAGATGAGGATAACAGTCCGTACAATGTAAGTAGTGCAAATAGTTTTTTTTTTTTCCAATAATGATGCACAGGGGGCTACGTAAGAGTGAAAAGATTAGAAAAGAGAAAGCCAGAAACCACATCCTAAGCAGGGAACAAGGGATGAGCCTCTTCACCTGTTCAATAGGCGTGGGTAGAGTGTGAAACCGAGCGATAGTTTAGTCTATCTACTCCAATTGGAAAAAAAAAAACAAAAAGAGTGAAAAGATTATTTGCACATAAGTGAATGCAAAGAATTCCAGTGGAATTTGAACTCGGCTCTCCAATTTGTCATTCCGAGCCAACATCCACTGCACCACAATGCACATCCCAACATTTACTATTACAGTATTATAAAGTTAGGTTAGGCACAAGTACTGATAATTTATGCTGCCTGAGTAAATATTAACCTACCAGATAAATCATTTCATATATTAACCTCCCAACATTTACTCTTGTACTATTATAGAATTAGATAAAGCACAAGTATCAAGATCATATGGTGTCTAAGTAAACATTAGATATGCAGCCAGATACCTTAACTTTATGCATAAGAATTCCTATATTTTTAAGTATTTCTGGAAAAAAGAGGTGCTTTATATGCCATTATATATGGCAATCAAACCAGAAAAATGTTCCATAAATGCAAAAATAAATAAATAAATAAATAAAACAATGATCTAAAATGATTCATTGAGGAATAACTGTAGGTGGACTTTCTTCAACTCAGAGATTGTATTATGCTGATTTCACATCAAACCAGTCAATTGGTGCAGCTCAGTGAGCTATTCTGATTCTTTACACTATAAGATCATGACAGAAAAAAGGACCCATATATGCCACACAAAAGTTATAATTAGTCTGTACTTCTTTCATCTACCTTTTGTGGTTTCATCAAAGAAAAGAAAAATCAAAAGAACTCATCATCTGTTGAGTGGTGGGGAGAAAAATCTTCAAGTGGCTGAACCCATTTATTTATACTTTGATATCAGTGCCATCAACAATCCCTACTTATTTTTGATTGAAGTGTGATTTCATCCAAGAAATATAGACATATTTTTCTTTAAGTTATTTTGTGTATATCATATTTTGACCCTTGGAACAGAGGCAAAGAAATCATTTAAGACAGACTCAAATGATCAGATCTGTTATTTCAATTAGAATTTTCTGTCTCTATTTTCAGGAGTAAAAAAATGGATTTACTAAAGAAGAGCTCATAAAAATTTAATCATCATTTTGTCTTTGTAAATTGTAAGTTAATTAAATTTTAACTTGGTATTCACTCAATTTAGATATCATACCTCATTAATAATTTTCAATAAAATGAGTTTCTTATTTTGAAGTTGATTAATTAACAGAATATGTTCTAATAATATGTCTGCTATAATGTAAATCTATTTTGTTCAACCAAATTTTAATTTATATAGATTTTTAAAGTTTTTCTTCACAAACACTACAAAAGCTAATATCTTATATTTTGCAAAAAGTGAAACATTTTTTATTCATATTATTTTAATTCCTACAAGTTCCACTTTCCTCTGAAAAAAAATCAAAAAGTAAAATTTCCAATGTTTAGTTCTTTAATGACATATTCCCTTGTTTTTGTTATTCTTAAGTCTCTGGTCATCAAAATACAAGCTCTTAAACCACTTAATTTTATTCTTTTATTTGCAGTCAAGCATAAATTCTTTTTATGATTCCCACTCTGGTTTTTCCACCAGCAGTAACTGGTAGTTTTAAATGAAACCCAGGTGACAGTAAATCACCTCAATACTCCAGGACTGTCCTCAGTATTCTAACTGATGTTAGTAGAGTTATCATCTAGATGGTCTCAACCAACACCTTCAATTTCTGAAATCTCCAATTTTTTTTTTTATCAGCTATCCCAAGCACTATAGCCATGATTACAACCAATACTTTTACATTCCACATTTTCCTTATCTATTTTTATCTAATTTTTTTAATTTTTACATATTTACACAGTGGTATACCAAAAAAAAAATAAGGAAATAAAACTTTATCAGACAAGTTCTTTTCTTTTTGTTTATAACCACTCAGTCTGGTTTTCTTCTCTTAATTGGAAAAAAATTGCTTTGTCCAGTCAAAATGCAGTTGTATTGCAGTTTCCAGTGGATCACCTTTCCCACCCAATTATGTTTATTCTTGTATTCTTTCTGGGCCAACTTGATACATTTTCTGACAATGTGTTTGATTGTCTCATCTTTATTTTTAGTCTATATTTCCGGATCTTCATCAAAGTCATTATTATTACCTCAGAACATGTTTTTCTTGATCTCTTGTTTCTTTTATCTTCAATTACCTTAAAACTTCCAAATGAAGACAAAAGGCTTGGAAAATTTGACACTCACACGAGATATTAAAGTCAAGAGGAACAGAAAAAAACAGCAAGTAACCTGCATAACGATCTTGTCTAAATGGATAGCAGAATAGAATTTAAGGAGAGATAGTAAAAAAAAAATCATTGCTATGAGTTACAAAGGATGGAATGTTATGGAGAGCCATGATCGCCATGTCTTGAAAGAAAAAAACATCGAGAAGACTGCTGATATTTCTTATTAGAGCATTTCATTATCATTATTATTGTTTTGCCATTGCAGTAGAAGGTACTCCAAGTATCAACCAGCTTTGTTTTAATCAGAAGATACAAACATGTGAATTGCTTGCATCTGTGGTGATACCGACCAAACAAAAGCGAGGGACCGGATGTTTGCACTTTAACGACCAGAAAACAAATGACCAAAACTCTCCAAGTTCGCGCAAATGTTCCGGTTGAAAAATAAAAATTAATCAATTATTAAATTTCCATTTCGTGAGCCTATGCGAACTTTATTTATCAGCCAATGGGAAGTCCAGAATCAAATACAAGTGTGAAATCCCAAATGAGCTGTTTTTGATTCAAAAAGCAGATATAAAAAGCCGAGACAGAAAGCACCCAGCAGTCAGACAGGCAGACACCAAGGAGAAGAGTGTAATCAATATCCCCTTGACCTAAGTCAAGCAGATACTATGTTCGCCTCCCTTCACCTCTCCTTACCTTCTTCCCTGTCTCAAAACTACTTACTGACCTCAGGAGCGACTACATCAAAGACATTCCTCTTTTTACACGCTCCCACATTCCTAAGCCTTAAATCTCTTTCAGCTTATTATTTGCTATGAACATTTTAACCTCCGTTGGACCTATATTCAAGTATTGCTTTAATTGTAAAACATTAATTGATATGTGTTATATATAAATGTTATTTTCAACTCAAATTGCTTTTCTAGATTTTATAATCATTTTATGACTTATAGTGGGTTATCTACCACAAGGCCAAATTCCGTTAACCTGCAACAGTATACAATTACCCTTAAGTAGAATGGACTTCCACTACAACTAGAAAAAGGAATAGATAAGATACCCACTATACATTGTACTTAATCTGTTAATATCTTCTGATCAGAGAGAGAATAATGATTATGGTCAATGTATAAAGAGAAATCTATGCAAGATATGACAAGTACTCATGAGTATGATTTTTTGCAATTCTCATATTTTAGGGCGACTAGAAATTTATCCTACATATTTATTTGCTTCTTTTGATATCAGGAGGAAACAAATCCTGGTAATCATAAAATTATTTTTTTTTTTTTTTTTTTTTTATAAGCGTTTCACCCCGAGCAAGGCATGTCACTGCCACTACTGTGCATGGGGCTACGTAGAGAGGAGAAAGGCTGGTTAAATATAGGACATAACAGAGGGTGGGTGATAGGCGGGTGAGGATACCGAGAATGAGGGTTGGGTAGATGAGAGTGTTGTGAGAATAGTTGGGAGTTAGTGTGATAGGAGGTGTCTATTGACCCTACATTTAAACACCTGGAGATTGTAACTGTCGGGAAAGCAGACTTGTGGAAGGGAGTTCCACAGGCGGGAAGCGCGAGAAAAGAAGCTGTTGGAGTAGAATTTACGGTTACATCTTATTTGTTTAACTGTAAAAGGGTGGGACCTAGTTGCTAATCTAGTATCTCGTGTAAATTCGTGCTTGGGCGGCACCAGTGATCTAAGCTCATCAGAGCAGAAGCCATGTCATCATTATGTTTATTTATTCAATAGTTTTTTGATTTTGAAAAAAAAAAATCTAAACTTATTTATAAATGGAACTGTGTGTGTGTGTGTGTGTATCCATTACCTATAGACCCCAAAACGGCTGAACCGATTTTCTTGAAAATTTACACAGTTGTACTATAAGCATCTGCAAGTGTTCTTAGCTTGGTTTTGTGTCGAGGTACCCCCAATAAATATCGAAAATTGATAATTGAAAAAATCAGGTTATAGAAGGAGTGGTCCGATTTTAATGAAATTTGATACACTCATAGACAAAGACATAAAAAATGATATTCAGAAGTTTCAAGGTTGCAGTTCTTACAATAGTGCAGAAAATAGATAATATATATATATATATATATATATATTTAAATCGATACCAGGAAATGAAAATTTGACTTACATCCATTCATTTTTCTTTCAGTCTACGGTTTCGCTTTAACTGGAAACTTTTTAGTCTTTCATGCCAACGTCCAAATAGTCTGAGCTCCAGAACCATGGATTAGTTTTAAAGCTTTCATTACACCCAAGCAACGCCAGGCTATACTGCTAGTATATAATTTTTTTAAACTTCCAAGACCATAATCAGATAACACACTGTTTTCCTTTCTCTCTTTAAGATATGGAAAATATCAATAAACATCAATGTTAAATCTTTGTCTTTCATTAGACCACTTTCTTTTCTTGAATCTTAAAAATTATTTTCTGTTTTCAGAAATCATGTTTTTGTGTTCTTTATAAAAAAAAAATACCATTGTTTGTTTTTTTTTCAAATTAAAAAAAAACCTTTCTGAAAAATGTTTGGAAATAATAGTTATAAAAGTTATTTTAACAATAACAACCAAAATAAAATTTGAATAATTCTTTACAAAAAAAAAGAGAAACAAAGTAAATCTATTAATATATAAGGAAAGATTTTTGTGCATGTAAATATATAAGTAGGTACATGTTTTCAGGTGTGTGTGACTGGAGGCATTTCAATATGTAAGCAAATATACCTGTTTGTATACACTCCTATATATGTACTCCATGACTGTAAACATAAAAAAGAGACTCATTATAACAAATTAAAAAAATACAAACTACTTATTGGATAGTAAGAATCAACCAGAGATGAAATTAACCAACTAAAGTTTGGAACTGAACAATGAAAGGATAGACCCAAGTTATCAAAAAAAGAAGAATTCACCTGTAATTATAACTTTAACAAAAACACCTAAGCTTTAGAAGGAGAAAAAAAAACTTATTTCATAGGTAACTTTCTCAGTCTTAGCAACAAACCCTATTTTTGAACCTAATTGTCACTTACTGAATTTGATCTTAATATAAAAATCAATAAATAATGACTTAAATGGAAATGCTGTACAAATCGATTTTACAAGTACAATAAAAAAGAAAATTTCAGTGCATCCTGATGTAATTTGCTTAAAGTAGAAAAAATCCAATCCTATTCGATCTTAACCAAGAAGGTGAAAATAGCTGCAAAATAACTTCACACTAGTAAAGACATAATAATTAGAAAAGGAGACAAATCTAGTATTTACATTATCTTAACCCATATCCTTCTAGTATCAGTTGAAACCAACACCTTTTTTCTATAATCTAAACCAGCAATTCTCAACATGAGCTCCTTGGCCCATAAGTGGGCCTAGAAATACTTTAAATGGGGATGCAGGAGCAGTGTGGTCATTAATCAGTGTTTATATTTTCTACTACATTTTGTTTTTGTATGTAAAATGTATTTTTTGTTAAATGGAATTTCTATTTGGGATTATGCGAGCCTGAGAATCTTGACACCAAAAATGGGCCACAGGGAAGAAAAGGTTGAGAAAAACTGATCTAAAATAATCAACAATATTACTGGTCTTGACTCAGCATACCAATTTTAGTCACTATCCCACTAACATAAAGTTGCTTCCCTGTGCCTTTTCTATAAATACTTTCATATTAATTGTTCACATGAACTCTTTGCTATGCTACCTTGACTTTATGAATTTAAAAGCAGTACTAAAGTGGTGAGTAGGTCTCATTAATTTACAGTTCAATTGGCTAGATGCAACCGTAAGTTCTACACTAACACTTCCTTCCCTTTTTTTTTGTTTTGTTGTAGAACTTTCTTCCAGCTTCATACTTTCCAGTCGACTTTAATCTTCAAAAATTTTAATGCAATGTCAACGGTTATTTACTCTCTTTCTGATTTCTCTTCTATTGTTTTCATGTTTTCTGTTTTCTAATTCTTTCACACCCAAGCTATGTTTTTGTTGACCCACAATAAAAAGTGACAACAGCATTTATACATCCTCACAACATCTTGCTACATTTTCAATGATTTAATCATAAGGTCTACATACCTTTCCTTCAAACACATATACACTTATATTAACTTATGTTACTCACCAACACACACATGCACCATCATACACTTTACCGTAATTGAGGTAATTGAAGATAAAAAGGGTTGTTGATTACAGTGTGTGTGGGTCATGGCAGGTCAACCATGAAGGTTGCTGCGAATATCATGGATTGAGCATGTGAGCAATGATGAGGTCTTGGAAATGATGGAAACAAAAAGGAAACTAATACTGAGTATCAGGAAGAGACAGCTGAAGTTACTGGGACACACAATGAGGAAGGAGGGCTTAGAGAATTTGATACTAACAGGCCAGATAGAGGGAAAAAGAGATTGAGGAAAGCAGCGAATAACATATTTGAAGGGCCTGAGCAGGTGGATGACAGAACAGGGGTTGCGAGATGTTACAAGAGAATGCGTGCTAAGAGCCATCAAGGAGAGGGAGATGTGGAAGGCCATGATTGCCTACATCCTAAAAGGACAAGACACATAGAAGAAGAATGGTTTTACTGATACAAGACTTACTAATTAACTCATAGCTGAATGAGGGAGGGAGGGGAGGTGGGTTTATATCTTACCTAGGGGTATTTGTAAGTGAATATAATGAACCCAACAGAAATTGAAACACAACACTATGATTAACAATTCTTAGCCATTATCCATTACACCACCCACACATCCAGTGTACAGCACCTGGTACTCCCAAGCAGTCATATTTTCTATGTAATTTTATTTTATTTTTGGAAATAATAATGGTTTAGAGAAATGTCTTACTAATTAACCCACTTGATTGTTGGTCATTTTTGTTTAGCAGCATATCAACCTCTATGGTTTATTCAATGCCAGAATTAAAATATTTTGTATCAACTTCATTTTATTTATTTATTTTTTGGCGATAATTGTTTCAGTAATACAAGACTTACTAATTAGCCTATAGCTTGAGGGAGAAGAGGCAGATTCATACCTTTCCCAAAGGTATTTCCTCATAAAGGTAGACAACAGGAGATATCAGGTACTTACTGAAGCAGTACCAAGAATCAACCATTTTTCTAGTATCTTTAGAAATGAATCATATGCATAAGTTGCTCTTGAGGTCTGGGTTGAATTTTAATTCCAATTGTATGTGTGTGTAAGAATAAATCATAGCAAAAGTAAAAATCCTATGATGGTTGCTTACTAATGTTCCTACAAATAGTCAATTGGAGCTAAGAATATAATATCAACTGGAGCAGGCTTTGTGGACAGAAATTTGCATATTTATGAATGCATCTCAAAAGGAAAGAAAAAATACATAAAAACGGAAATAAAACAAATTGGGATGATTTTGTGATGTTTTCCAATCATTTCCAAGTATCTTTTGCAAAACAAAAAATAAAATGTATTAGAAAATCATTTTTAAATGTAACAAAAGATGGAGATTTTAAGAATATTTGCAAAAGAAAAATCCTATTAAAATTATTAAACATATCAATTCAGATTTTAAAAACTATTTTCAATATATCTGTATGTGTATCGGTCCATATAAAAGGGTGGACCTAGATTCCAATCTCGTAGTATGCTTAAATTCACATGGTCAGGGCACCAAGGAAAAGATGTGTCAAAGCAGTTGCCATGAAAATATTTGTTGAAAAGACAGAAGGAAGCCACGTAACATCAGTGAGAAAGTAAGTGAAATCGAGATGCCAGATCAGGACTGATTACATTGCAGATCCTACTTTAGATTTTATCAGGAACCCCAAGGTGAATAGCAGGAGCACTCAACCAGATACAGCAACAGTATTCAGTGCAGAGACAAATGATAGATTTACAAATGTGCAAGATGGATTTTGATGAGAAAAAACTTCTGGCCCAACACAGAGACCAAACCTTCTCAGCAATGGATGCAGCTATAGATTTGATATATTTATTCCACTTCAGGTTGATTGAGAAAGTGAAGCCAAGGAGGCATTGTAGCGTGTTTACATATTTTGCTAAAGTTGTAATTTTTTAATAAAAAGATTTCTTTTCAGATTTATATCATTATAAAATGGTGAATAAATTTTTTTTTCTAAAAAAGGTACATATAATAAATGTAGCATTGTATTTGGTTTACAAATTTTTGTAATATTGTAAATAAAAATTGATGATGAATTCAAAAGTGTATACAGTAATAGTTGTGTCAAGGGAATAACAATCCGTTCTGACAGTGTTTTATGATGAATAAATATTAAAATTATTTCTTTATTTTAGGATCTAAGAAGAATATTTTGCTTTTCTTCATTCAGAAATGAACAATCTGAAAGTGATGCCTTCTTTTTATTTCTAAGAAAACTACAAATATTTTTGCTCAATATTTCTCTTCAAAAGATTTTTGGAATCAGGAAATGTTGTACACACATTTTTCTTTTTTGTATGCATGCAAGTCTGTTTTAAAGATAAATATTATTGTTGAGCACATATTTAATATTCTTTATAATACCATATTATTTCTATGCTAATAAATTTGTTTTTCCATTTGTTTTTTAAGAGATGTTCACTCTGTACAAGTCGCAGGGGCCACTCAAAAAAGACAGTTACAAAGTAAGAGGTACAGTTTACATGGATATGTGTAAAGCTTCAACCTGAAAAGATTAAGACTGTAGAGATCGGCATCATCTTCGGAGTTTGTTCCACAAAACAGTAGTTTATGGGAAAAAACCACTTAAGTGGAACTTACATCTCACCAATGAAATACAAAAAGAATGATGGTGGCTACAGCATTTGTAGCATGGTAGGTCTAAATTTGAATTGGTGGAACTAAAGAATATAATGTCTGAGCACTTGTTTTTCAATCGGGGAAAATGTTTTTGTCACAAGTGATATTTTATTGACTGATTTCAATTTTATATTCTGCCAAAAAGGAAAATGTTGATCATTAGAAAATGAACAAGAGAAAGTTTTAGATGATGAATCTTTGTTGTTCATTCTTAGATTCTGTATAACACATGCTGCATTTCTTTTATTTTACTATTTAACATTAGTACAAATAAATGGAACTTTGTGTGTGTGTGTGTGTGTATCCGTTACCTATAGACTCTGAAACGGCTGAACCAATTTTCTTGAAAATTTACACAGTTGTACTATAAGCGTCTGCGAGTGTTCTTAGCTAGGTTTTGTGTTGAGGTACTCCCGATAAATATGAAAAATCGATTATCGAAAAAATGGGTTATAGAAGGAGTGGTCCGATTTTAATCAAATTTGATACACTCATAGACAAAGACATAAAAAATGATATTCAGAAGTTTCAAGGTTGCAGTTCTTACAATAGTGCAGAAAATCGATAATATATATATGTATAAATCGATACCAGGAAATGAAAATTTGACTTACATCCATTCATTTTTCTTTCAGTCTACGGTTTCGCTTTAACTGGGAACTTTTTAGTCTTTTGTGCCAACGTCCAAAGAGTCTGAGCTCCAGAACCATAGATTAGTTTTAAAGCTTTCATTACACCCAAGCAACACCGGGCTATACTGCTAGTTGGTACATATCTTTAAAAGATTTGCAAGGAAAGTCTTCTTTTACACTATTAACATTGATTTTATTATCTGTTTAACTCATGTATTTATTTTGATTATTTTTTGCTCATGCAGACTTTGATTAAAATTATATCCAAAGACACTTACTATAATACTTTTTTCTCTTTGACAACTAGTTACTGCTGCCATGTTTTTTTTATCAGCACCATACTGGATAAAATTCTTACTTTTGCATCGATTACTTATTGTTTCTGCCCAACCCATTTTGGAATCTAGCTAGCTAGCACTGTGTCACCTATTAACCAATTCCTTTCTCTTCAGAAAATCTCTAATTACTAATGCCAGCTTAGAAGACAGTTTTAGCTGTGTCTGCAAATATTTGTCACAAATTACATGGAAATCCAGCTGGCTGTCGATTAAAATGCCCTATCCCTCACCTCAACCTCCAATGATGCTCAATTTGCTTGCAATTTGCTTTATCACCCTCTGGCAATTTGTTCTTAAATCAAGGCATCCACTCCATTAAGGCTCTCATACAACCTTGGTTCTTGTGCAATGACCTAGTCTTCTGATTAGTTGAAATTGAAAAAGCAGTGTCAGCCATATTGAACGTTACTGAAGTTTAGGCATTCAGCTTCTTTTTTTTAAGTTATTTTTTGTCAATTTCAATTTTTGTTTATCAATAAGTTCTGTCTTAGGAAGCCCCTAATAACAGGTAAGTGGATCCAATCTTTTCTTCAAATAGGCATGCAATGAATGCTAATATTGTATATACATCACTTATTTTCCCATACAAGAGAAAACCTTGTTGTACAAACTAACTTGACATATTTCTATCAGTAATAAGTATGTTGAGTCATTCAAAGAATTATTTACTAGTTTTTCAGGCTACAGTATCAGGATAGGACTTTAAATGTAACAAAATTACAAGCATTGCATTTGTATCTTAGTTTGCACAACTATCTCTCTCTCTCTATATATATATATATATATATACTCGAGAAATAAATATTCACCGCTTATACTCCCCAGGTTTCAACTTTATAGGCTTCATCAGGTGGTAGGGATGAATTATATTTCCTAACTTATTATTTTTTCATTTAATATACACACAACCAAAAATTCCACAGAAGGAGAGGAGGTGGGCAAGAGCAAGGAGGATTGGATGTGTGTGTACACACACACACACAATCATCCAGGTTCATATAGGCCCAAGATATACTTCTTAGCATATCTTCATCCCAACATTACTTCAGACTTCTCATTCAATAAATTTTCCCAGTCTGGGTTTGTCACTACAGCCCATTTTTCCTCTCAGCATATACTGCAAACATTATCACCAATGCTGTAAAACTTGACTTTTTTCAATATACACTTTTTCACATTAAAGTTACTGTTGATTGGTGAGCCTGGTACAATTCTTGTGACTTTCTAACCTGAACGATGATTATGGTTGTACTATCCCTTTTTAAAATTGTCATCCATGCAACTTACATAAACCTGGTTTTGTTCATTAGAATCTTCCACTTTCACCTTATAAATCACTCCTTCCATTTTTAGGATCTAAGAAGAATATTTTGCTTTTCTTCATTCAGAAATGGATAATCTGAAAGTAATGCCTCCTCTTTATTTCTATGAAAACTAAAAAATTTTGAGAATTTTGCTAGAATGAGGTAGAAAGCATTGTTTTCATTGCACATTTATGCAAAGAGCAAAGAAAATATGGAAAGTTTCTAATTTTAAACCAAGAAATATCCACCTGTCATTGAAGAGATAGCTGGTTTTAAAAAGGACATGATTGGTGTAATGGATAAATCAAGTTTAGAAAAAATAAGTGCTATTTCTAAAAGCACCTGTTAGCAGAAGTGAAGAAAATAACAAAGGTACTAAAAGTTATAGTCAAGAGCAACAAAACAGAAAATATATATATATGACGAGTCTTAGATTTTACAGGAAAAAGATATATGAAGAAGTCCCCAAATATTATAAGATGGTACCCATTTTGTATATCAAAGATATTAACAAAGAAGCTAAATATATCACAGCTAAGCTGAGTAAAAGTAACAGAGCCCAGATGCTGCACAGAAAGCAAGCCCTTTTAACAATAATGGACCATAAGAGAATTTTCCCAACAGTCCTTCATTTCACCTGATTAACCCTACTAAGACGGAGTTGGGTAAAATAAATCAGACTATATAAGAAAAAATATATGACTTTTTAAGGATTGCCACACA
This sequence comes from Ascarosepion bandense, assembly GCA_037127315.1. Taxonomy (NCBI): domain Eukaryota; kingdom Metazoa; phylum Mollusca; class Cephalopoda; order Sepiida; family Sepiidae; genus Ascarosepion; species Ascarosepion bandense. The sequence continues at coordinate 3,799,235 of JBBBDQ010000479.1, forward strand.
AGCAAACCAATGGAAGGGAACAAATGAATGCATCTCTTTTTTTTCATAGAATTAAAAATAAAAATAAAGGCAAACCTGTATTCATAAAATATATAATAGAGAAAGGACTGCTGGAAGCTTTATATTTTACTAAGGGCTTCACTGAAATACCACCTCAACAGATGGAGATAATCTTGCATTGTTGTAGAAGACATTAAAATTTACTAGTCATTTTCTACCCCATTCAATCACAGATTGAATGTCCTTTTTAAGTACAGCAGCCACATTAACTTTGTCAGCCTTGGCAGACTTCTTACAGAGACAGGAGTAAATAGTGATATCATCAGTATAGATGCCAACTTGGGAATTGATTACATCAGGAAAATCATTATTGAAGATCAGAAAAAAGTGTAGGACCTAGGATAGAGCCTTGAGGGATGTCCATGTTTGTATGAAAGGATCTTGAAGCTTGTCCATTCAAAACAACCTTCATTTCACAATTTGATGGAAATGATTGGATTAAATCAATTGTCCAGAAATATTGTAGCTCTGGAGCTTGTACATAAGGATAGCATGCCAAACCCAGTCAAATGTTTTTGATATCTCAATAGCAACAACTTGAGCTTCTCCATTCTTATTAAGAGCCTGATATATATATTCAGTGATAGTTGTTAGCACATCAGCAGAAAACCAGGTGAAAACAGAAGCCATAATGTTTATCAGATAGAAAATTGTGAGATGCCCAAATAATTCAGCATTGATAATAGCCATGAATACCTTACCAAAAAGAGATAAGAAGCTAATAGAGCAATAATTGTTATTAACAAGGAAAAAGTATCTACAACATACAAATTTTATTTTGGAATGATACCTATATTGTAAAATATATTATACACATATATATCATAAAGGAAATGTAATCAAAATATTAAGAAGAATTTCTATTAATTATATTCTAGCAATAAGCATTTTTCTTGATAAGTATAACTTTGCTTGTTGTACATCACAATATAAAGTAGAAATCATATACCAAAGTAGATTCATGACACACAGATTGCAATATAAAGTGTAGATTACATATCAAAGTAAATTAATGACATGTAGATTGAGATATATATATATATATATATCAATTACCTCTCCTCAAAAAAGTGATATCTAAGGTTTAAAATGCATTTGACACAATGAAAATCTTGAAGCTTTTATTTTTTAATTCCAAGTGAATAGATTAAATTGAACATTTTCCGTAAGCATAATACTTTGCCAAATTTCAATTGATTGGGATTATTATTTTTCAGATTGTCAGTAAAATCTATAGAAACATCCATACTGCCAAATCTTTCAATACAACATAATTCTCATTATTAAATAGCCTTTTTAAAAAATAAAATACTTTTCTAAAACTTTATTTGAAGAATATTACCTGATTTAAAGTTTAATTAATCTGAATTGAAATAAACATTATTTCTAGTTTAAACTCTCACAGAAATTTTCTTGTAATATTATGTAAGGACATCTATGTTTATAAAAATTGACACATTTATACTCATAAAATTCAAAATTATTTTTAAAATATTGGTGGTCATTGAATTATAGCAAGCTTTTCCATTTATGATTACTAAATACAGTTTTAATTTAATAATAATAACACTTGACAAATATAGATTAATAAAGAATTTGAAAGAATTAAAAGTTTACAAATTATTCCAATTAAAATTTTAAAGATTCAACTTCTTGTAAAAATTTATTTTCCATTGAAAAAAAACAAACCTTTTTTTGAGACATTAGTGTCCATAATACATTTTATTCATCAAAGCAATTAAAAGCTTTTCTAATTGAATAATGCCTTAGTTTTAATGCATTTTGTATTTTATGATTCATGGCACATTTTCTGTAAAGGGTGGTCCTGTTTGATCAAAATATTTAATGATTTAGATTTTCCAAAGACATGTCCTTATAAATAATATAAACAATAAGAGCTACAAAAAAGATTTTTTGAAATTTTATAAAATTAAATGAGTGGGATATTTATAAAAATATTTTAATGAAGATTGTCTAAAAAATCAACAATTCCAAGATAATTTCATTCATTTGTGAAGAAATTCTATAAGTTTCATTAAAATCCAACAATTATTTGATTTTTGCAAGAATTTGCAAATCAATATTTTTCACTGCAAAAAACGACACTTGATTTCATGTACTAATTTATGGTACCACATTGACATCAGAAAAACATGATTTTTTAAACAAGTGAGCAGAAAAAACAGCAATATTGAAACTTAACTACTTATTCTTTCTTTACAAAGACTCAGTTGTGTTATTTCAATGTACTTCTAATGCATTCATAATATTTTTCTTTATCATACAAAGCATAAATTGGTAAGGCAAAATAAGCATTAACATTTGTTTTTTTAAATATCCTCCAACATCTCTCAAGTTGATAGTTACTTAAAAGCTAAACAAACACACGTAATATATTGGCACACTTAAGTATCACAGAAGGTGTATTAAATAAATCCAAAAATAAAATTTGAAATTTATAACAACAGTTGCAATAGACTTGAAAGTTGTAATAAGACATTTTGTTATTGAAACAGATACATGAATAGACTTATATGATTAAATAAAGAAAACCGAGGAAAATATTGATAAATTTAATGTCTTTCACTTTTATTTCTGCTGAATCATAAATTTTTTTAGAAATTTCTCAGAAAAATTTTTCTTGAAAATGAAATAAAAACAAAACCTGTTAAATTTATAAAAGTTTTCCTATTTGTTCATCATTTAATCATTGTCGGATTTAATCCATATCTTTTAAGTTTGTAGTGGTGCTGTAGATATCAGCTAAGAACAAGAAATTTGAGAGCCAAGTTTGAATTCTAATTGAATTCGTTACATTCACTTATGTGTACATATCCTTGTGAAAGGTATTAATCAATCATTTCTCCATCCAGCTATGGGTTAAATCGCAGAACAAATTGAGTTCTGTAGCTTTGGTTGGCAACCAGTCTACTACAGAAAGTAATAGCAACCTACTGTGGGAAAATACTCAATCCAGTTAACCATGTTTTGAAAGAGACATGATCACACAAACATGCATCATATATGGCACTTAACTGGCTGATATATTACCATGTCCATGTGTCTCAGCAATTAATAAATTTAATAAAAAAAGAATGATAGGTACATGAATAAATATAATAAAACATGTTAGATATTCAATAACTAAATACGCCTTGTGCACACTTACCCCACGCAGATTCTCATATCTTTTTCTATGTGTTTCATCACTTCAGGATATGGGTGATCATGGCTCTCCAAAACATCCTATCCCTTATGACTCTTAGCAATTTTTTCTCTCTTTGCTCAAGTTTTCACCCATCATTCTGCCATCTATTCATACAAGCTCATCAAGGCGGTGGCTTGTTGTCTTCCCATCTCTTGCCTTCAATATGCCTTGTGAGGATTAAGTTTTCCAAGATCTCCTTTTCACTCAAAGAATTTCAGCTACCTATTCCTGATTGTGGCTTACAGCCATATCGAGTTGAATACACCGGTTCTTGCTCGATCACCGAAGTTAAGCAATGTTGAGCCTGGTCAATACTTAGATGGGTGACCACTTGGGAATACCAGGTGCTGTAAGCATTTAGTGACAGATATGTGTTGTGGTGCAGTTGATATCGGCTCAGAAAGAGAAATCGGTGAGCCGAGTTTGAATTCCAGTTGAATACCCTGCATTCACTTAAGCACTGGTACCCTCGGGAAAGGTATTAATCCGTCCCTTCACTCCGGTTATGGATTAAATAACAAGGGTAGGACTTGGGGACCCTGCCCTTAAAAACAAATTTCAATGAATCATGATACTTGAAAAAGAAAAAGTATTACCGTCACAAAACTTATACAAAAACAACAATTGTTGAAAGAAAAAGGTATTACCAGCAATAAATAAATAAAATTTAGTTGGCAATAAATGACTCGCCAAGGTTGATATGCCATAAAAACAAAACAACCAACCAAGAAATCTTCCTGATTCTGAGCATAAGAGTTTTATTGTTTTTTTATTTTTATTTTTTTTTTGTCATTTTCTTTCAGACTTCTCTGTTGCTTACAAACCGCTTATGGAATTTTCAGTATCCTCCTTTTGTAGAACTACATTTCTGTTGCTTCCAGTTTTCTCCAAAATTACTATCACATAACAGGATGGATATTGCATAGTAATCCAGCTTTCTTTTGTTTGAACAAAATGTTTCTAGTTCTCAGCACTTTGCTTAGCTTTTGAATGCCTGTTTTGCTAATCCAATGCTCATTTGGATTTTGGTGTCACAACTTTCATCCTCTGCTAAAACATATCATCATCATCATCATCATCCTTCGACCAACCAATGGTTAATCAAAAATCCATCAACAATACCACCCCACACAACAGTAAATCATTGTTGTACTCAGATCCTGGTGCTGTGAAAGGATGTAATGGACTTCTTTCAATGGCTGATACAGATATGAATCGCCAGCCCTACATCTGGGTGTTTTCATACACAAGACACCATCTCAAAGAAGATTGCCAAACAAGGCTCAGAACTTCTTCCAAACCACCAATGGCTACCCATTTTCACTCACAAGGGTATGGTTTTCAGGTACTGTCCAAAGATGCAGCATGCTGGGATCCCCTTCTACAGACTGATAACATAAAGACATCAACTTCTTGACAAACAGACCCTTACGGGATTTGAACTCAGGCTTCATTGTCAGAAAACGAGCATTCTAACCACTCAACCACATTTCCTATATACTTCTGTACTTGCTTTATGTTGCCATCTCTAACTTGTAACTGACATCTTGAAATTTCCTCTTATAGATGACCATACTTTCTGTCTTCTTGCAGATGATGTTTAGTCCTTTTATCTCACTTTCTTTTACTAAACCTATCTAGAAGGTACAGTAGTATTGGATCAGCCATCAACACAGTATCATCTGATAATAAATTCTAGTATGGATGTCAAGTTCTGATAGGATAGCTTCACTGTGGAGGTTGAATAAATCAAGAGAGAAGACTTCTATTGTCTTACACCTTTTACTATTTTTGTGTAACTAAATTAATTTTTGATCCATATGTGGTTGGTTTGCTCCCAGTATAAGTTCTAGATTACTCTAGTATCCTATCCAAGTAGAGCATGTTTCCCTAGCAGTTCAAATAGATCCCCGTGCTGTACCTTGTCAAATGCTTTTGCATAATATTTCTTTATTCGTTTCAACCCAAACAAGGTGACAATGCCACTAAAATGCAGGTGGTTACATGAACTGAAAGTGAAGGAGAATGAAAAGACTGAAAATGGAGAGGATTGAGGAAAGGACAAAAAGGAACAGGGATCAAGATAACAGAAAAATGGTAACTGATGTTGCATTTAATTTTTTGAAAATTGTAGTTATCAGGAAAGCAAGAAATCAGAAGAGAGGTGAAAAGTGTGAGAAAAAGAAACTATCAGGTAGTTGCATCTAGCTGGTAAAATAGTGAAACCTATTTGCCAATCTAGCAGCAAGCTTAAATTAAAATAATTGGGGAACAGAAAAAAAAGCTCATTTCAGCAGTTTCCATAAAAATATTTGTAGAACAGACAGATGGAAGCTATGTGATGTTGGTGTCAAGATGCCTAGTCAGGAGTGATTGTATTGCAGACCCTTATCTGAATTTGTCAAGAATCTCAAAATGCACAGTAAGAGTGCCAGACCAGATATGGGAACAATATTCAGTACACAGATGAATGGTAGATTTATAAATGTGAAAGACAGATTCTGATGGGAAAAACTTTTCAGCATCACACTATGAACCAACTTCCTTGCAGTTGACATAGCAATTGACTTGCTATAGCCCCTTGACTTTATATCAGTGAAAAACAATAGGCCAAGAAGGCATAGAATGTTACTGTCTTGCAGTTCAACATTAGCCATCCTGATGGTAGGCAGAAAAGGTCCCCTGTGGTGATTAAATGAAAGCAGTTTTGTTTTGGAAGTGTTCAAATCTATTACAGAAATATTTCAGTGACTGAAATTATGACACAAATCTTCTTTTTGTCTCTGAATATAAAATCATAATTGATACTTTAAGGAACATTGAAGAAAGAATATTTATTGCTTCATTATGAAAAGGAATTGGTGGTTTCAATAAATGTACTTTTGGTTATAGTAACTAGATTAAAAACTAACTTAAATTTTCCAGCATATAATATCAAGGTTGAAAGGTTGGTGTGCCTGAGCTGAACTGAGGGGACAAGACCTTGTTGGTCTACAAAATAGCTCAAAATAAGCTGTGCAGCATGATCACATCGTGATTATGTCAGTCAAACTCTGTCCTATGCATCCTCATCTTGACCTTGGTGCCACTGAATTGGGTTCGGTGTGAAAAGCAAATGTTTCGGAAATCTAATCGAATCCTTGCTTAAATTACACTATCCTAAAGTGTCTATATCAGTGGCTGGTGACTGCTGGTTTAATCCAAATTTCCACTGAAGCTCCTACTATGAATTTGCACATCCGTGTGGCAAATTCATTTGACAAATCCAACTCAACCAATCCTAGGAAAATGTCACAACAAGCACAAGTAAGTACAGCATTTTAATATGCATCTAACAGATGTGCAAAGAAAGTGAAATGAACAAACTTTCAAATTCTAGTTTAGTTTGCTGCATTCACTTTTGGCCCTTGCAAAAGACATGACTGTTATTTCCCCTTTAGATATGGGTTAAATAGCAAGGTAGCTTGGGCTATCTTGCCTTGGGTGGCAACTAGTCAAAAATGAAGAAGCAAAAAAAAAAAATCACTCTGCTACCTCTTCCAAGAAGTCATGTCAATTGATATATAATAAAAGGAACCTGCAGAGTCATCATAGCCTACATTCTGAGAGAACATGGCATTATCAGAAAACAATTGTTTAGCAAAAATGGTCAGGGGGGGAAAAAATAGTATTCAATTTGGTGTCTCTGTACTATATATATATATATATATATATATACACACACACACTGGTGTGTGTTTACATTGTATATAACATGCTAAAGTTTGCCTTCCTCTACTGAGCACCTACAGCTCAGAGGTAGAATAGCCAACTGATGTCAGTTCGGTCAGGTTTCAATCCTGGCTAGAAGCAATCAGATGTCTAACCCTACTGATAAGCTGTGATACAGTGAAACAGATCTGTCTGCAGATGACTATATATATTGTAATTTCTTTATTAAAATGGTTTATAAAAGTATTATATCACTACACAAAAATTTTTATGTTTCAGAACATTACTTATTTAGAAAATATAAGATGAATTCATAGTTATTTAGAAACTGAAGGGGTAGGTAGAGAATATGCTTGTAGATGTGTCAATATTGTTCAATCAAAAATGAGAATTAGGTAACTATAGAATTGAAGATTTGGGTCACGAAAGGAAGCAGAATTGTCTGGTGTCAAGGCATGTCACTTTTTAATTTTGTTTGGGTGAGATACATAGTGGGACTCTATATTATTTAAATGGATAGACAATAATTTTTAACACCTGGTTGGATTGTAGGTTTTTTTAAAGTAGATTTTGTACTACCTCATGAGCAAAGAGGTTGAAAAGTTTAGGTTAGAATCATGAAGAAGTATGGTATACTAAGGTATATTGCAGTTAAGAAAACCAAATAAGTATTGTGTGGGTCATTTATTTTAGTGAAATAATTTTTAATTTTTAAGTTATATTGGAGAATAAGTTATAAATGAAACACTGTAATTAAATTTTTGAATAAAAACAGTCAATTCATCTCTATGATTCAATAGTTCCCTATTTTTAGGGAACCTTAAAATCTGAAGCTTATCTTTCAGGCACAGAGGACAGATGATGTAGAACAACTTCTTCTTGTTTTTTTCAGAATTTTTACTTTACTTTGGGGGTTTTGTTTGTATCCTTTAACTTACAAAAATATGCAGAAAGGGATGTTTGACTTCGCTAAGTGCTGTTTTTTAAGGAAGTTAAATGCAAATACCAAGGCTGTTTAAAAGTGTTCTTAGTAGATCCAATGTAAACTTTTTTAATATTTGGGTTTTCATTTAATGTTATATTACTTTGGTACACAATAGAATTTGTTAGGCACCTATTTTCCAGTGGGCAATTTTTAGGATTTTGACAATTATATAAATTTGTATTATTGTTATTTTCATTGTTTGGATAGTTATTGTTACTTTAGTTAGGGTGCTGATTTAAGATTTTATTATGATTTTTAATAATTTTTTCCAGATTATTTGTACAGCCATAACTTAATTTAAGGGCATTTTTATTAAAAATGTAACTTAGAGTACTATTATTAGGGAAATGTTTCTTTATTAAATTGAGCCCTAACTTAGTGCTAACCATTTGATTAAAAAAAGGGAGAATACCAAATGATTTTTCTGTTTTATATTTTTGCTGTTATAATCATATATTTTTATGTATTTAATATCATTGTTTTTATAGCCACTATTCCTTAGGGCATTATTGGAAAAACCTTTATGTTTATAAAATACTTCTTCACTAAATGAGATTTTACTAATTCTATATTCTATGGATTATCTAAATCTAAACTTATTTATAAATGGAACTTTACCTCTGTGTGTGTGTATGTGTGTGTCCGTTACCTATAGACTTCGAAACGGCTGAACCGATTTTCTTGAAAATTTACACAGTTGTACTATAAGCATCTGCAAGTGTTCTTAGCTAGGTTTTGTGTCAAGGTACACCCGATAAATATCAAAAATCGATTATTTAAAAAATTGGGTTATAGAAGAAGTAGTCCGATTTTAATCAAATTTGATACACTCATAGATAAAGATATAAGAAATGATATTCAGAAGTTTCAAGGTTGCAGTTCTTACAATAGTGCAGAAAATAGATAATATATATATATATATATATATATATATATATATATATATAAGGCAAGATGTTTGTGTGTGTGTCTGTTTATCTGTCTGTATGTCCTTTATACAAATCCACAAATTTTATCCGATTCTCACCAAACTTCACACAAATATTCTTTAGGCTTCTGGTCAGGTCATGGGCAACTTATTTTTTCCAATTTCTCTCCAATATTGGAACTCAATACCTAATCAGGTCTGATCAAGATCAGGATTTCAGCCCTTTTATCATGGTTCTTGCTGCAGAATCTGCTCTAACTTGGTAAAATTACAGTTTTTAGACTTAAACATTAGTAGATCTTATCAGAAGACTCATTTTCCTCAATATCAGAAACCAATACCTATGGTTTTGCTTTAACTAGAAACAGCTATTGCTTTTTAGTCTTTCATGCCAATGTCCAAAGAGTCTGAGCTCCAGGACCATGGATTAGTTTTAAAGCTTTCATTACACCCGAGCAATGCCAGGCTATACTGCTAGTATATATATAATCATTAATAGAAAAAAACTACTAAAAAGTTGTAAGTTTAAAAATGTATTTTTTTGACAGTATTTATTTATTTCTATTATTATATATATATATATATATATATTTTTTTTTTTTTTTTGATATTTTAGACTGGTCTCGGCCTTTCATCAGAAACAAATGATTTTAAAATTTAAACTAGAAGTGTCCGTCGTGAGGAGTGTCTGTCGTGAGATGTTTACATCACGTGACATAGAAAGCAATAGAATTTTTGGATATTTTTAAACATAAACCTAACTGTAATAATACTTTTAAATGTTGTTTTAAAGAAAAATTTTTAAGTGTATCTAAAAATGTTTAACTATTGAAATACTTATAAAGATTCAAAATACCTTAGTCCCTATTTAACCCTAGCCAATACGTATTTAATTTTAAAATCCAGTATTTTTCTTTCTTTCTGTGTGAGTATGTGGAACTAAAATCGGAATCTATCAGTAAACATTTGCAGTTTTCTAATGTGTGTCCTGGTTGATTGAAGTGTTCAGCTATAGGGGAATAAGGGTTGTTTTGGCGTATGCTTAGTTTATGATTATTAAAACGGAAGCTAAAACTGTTTCCAGATTCACCAATATATCCACTATTTGGACATATTGAACAAAAGAGAATTATATTCATAAGTTTGATTTTATGTCATACATTTAAATAATATATATTATTTATACATATGGGCATGTGGCTGAGTAATAAGAACATTCAGTTTCTAACTATGAGACCTGAGCTCAAATCTCAACAGGTCAATTTGGTAGAAAAGTGATGTTATTAACCTATGTGCGGGAAGGCATCCCAGCTTGTAGCAAATTTGGAGGTTGTCTGAAATCTACACAACAGGTTAACCAAAAGCATTGTGCATTAAACTAGGTAGACATGACTATTTGGAAGCTGTCTATAGCTGTATTAGCACAAAATCAAAAGTCATTGTGACCAAGGGTTTGAGCATACTGGCCTTATTCAGACTGTTGATCACACCAGGTTATGTGGTCTTGCCTAGAAACCGCAACCAAGGTCCACTCAGTATAGTTGCAGTATAAAATACAGGTGAGATCTATGGATAGTGAATAAATACAAATGTGCCTGAGCAGGAATGAGCAACAGGGTTTGACTAGCCACCCTAGTAAACAGGCATGTTTGGACACAAGGGGCCAGCCATTAAATTTTAAATTAGTTTAATAATCTGACATACACATGTCAGTACATGAAATTATTGTCTAAATATACATAAATGCTTTGGCATTATAATGTTGAATACTATTTTCTAATTTCACCATTGTAGCATGGTTCTTTGGGAGTTACTCTTCTTTTTGAGTCAACAATATATACTTAATAGCTCTGTCATATTGCATCAAGCACTATTTTATGAACACCAGCACTCAATGTGCAATATCATATATATATATGATATATTTAGTGTATTGAGGCAGCAAATAATTTTCTAAACATATACTGTTAAATATAAGAGACAATGAATGTCTATTATGTTTAATCATGAGCCGTTCTAAAAGTCGTATTTTGGCTTTAATTTCAGTTGAAAATAAAGACAAAAATTCTCCAACATTTGGATAATTTTTTATTAAGTTGGTTCTAAGCTTTTGGTTCACATGAGCCATCTTCAGAGAGGTTATTAAGACGGTAACACAATAACATTCACCATCACCGATGAGTTTATCTTGTGTTGACATAAAACTCCGCTAGGCAACAGCAATAGTTACCAGAAATAGCAGAGTTTTATGTCAACACAAAATAAAATCGTCGGTGATGGTGGATGGTATTGTGTTACCGTCTTAATAACCTCTCTGAAGATGGCTCATGTGAGCCAAAAGCTTAGAACCAAATTAATAAAAAATTATCCAAATGTTGGAGAATTTTTGTCTTTATTTTCAACTGAAATTAAAGCCAAAATATGATGTTTATAATGGCTCATGATTAAACATAATAGACATTCATTGTCTCTTATATTTAACAGTATATGTTTAGAAAAAAACAATATATATATATATATATATATATATATATATATATATATATATACACACACACACTATTGTGCAAATTAATTGAAACAATTGCTTTAGTTTTCTTTCTTTCACCTTATGGTCAGTTTTAGACCCACTAGAGTGACAGGGTGTAATTGGTTTCTATTTTTTCACCAGATTAGGTCATTTGCAGTTATGTGCAGTAATATGAATCTATTTTCAAGGAGTATGATGAAATTTGTTTGGCCTTGAAAAATATTGCATCAGATTTTTATCATACCCAGACACGATTGTCTTGATTAGTTCTCCTATGACCATTGTCTGCAATGGACATGACTCCAGGGTAGCGTATGAAAATTGTAACACTGCACAATCATGCTGACAAGCCTTACAGAGTGATCATGCATCTTGTTTTTGTCAGCCTTTCAATTGTCAGTCATGTCATCAAGGTGAAGAAAGAAACTGAACCCATCAGTCCAAAACGTAAAGAAAAATGCAGTCAGAAAAGTAAAACAATGCCAAAAGACAATGTATATGTGATAAGGGAAAGTGTGAAAGATCATAGGAAGATATTATTTTGTTTCAATTATTTTGCAAATGTATATAATTAGATTTATTTTGATTGGTAATCATAATTTAATCATTTATTATCATATATATTTAATTATGGAGTCATCAGAGAACTAGTGATTCAAACAGAGGTGTTAGCCTTACACTGGCAACCCAGTCATTCAGAGTATAAAGTATAGAGTAATTTTTTAAATGATATTGTTTTGTTTTTAATGTACCTATTATGGTTGGAAATACAAAAAGAAAAAAAATATTTTTATTCACTAGTGTTCAGTAAAATCATTAGTTATATTTATTAGGCACAATTTCGATCTTATACCAAAAATCATTTTAGTCAAACAAGCATATATTATGTTGGTCACCTTAGGGCCAATGAGCTTTGTATATTTATTTTTATACAAAAACCAAAAGATATTTCAGTTTGGATCTCTACAAACATTTTCATTGGACATTATAAATTCTTTTACATGCCTTCCAAAAATACACATCAAAGAAAAGAGAAAAAGCAGAGAGAAAAGACATCCATAAAAACAGAATTTAAATGATAAGCAGATATAATACAATTAATGAAAAATCAGTATATTTTAATTCTTGACATGCTACAGTTTTATGGTAAATCCAAAAATCAATGGGTTCTGTTTTGCTAAAGGAACCGTGTATAATTGAATAGATACAACATTGAGAAATAACCATTAAAACTCATGGTTAATCCTTGTTAAAAGTAGCTTTGCTGAGTCTTAATCGTTTCTCACTAAGTAAGGCAATAAAGCCACTAGGTTGCAAGAAGTTAATGAGAGTGAAAACATCTGAGAGGAAAATCATTTAAGAAGATAGGACAATGAAAGAACAGTTTTTAAGGAGACAGAAAATGACATTACAAATTGCATTTAATTTTTGAAGATCAAAGTTGGCTGGAAAATAGTTCCACAAGTGAGAAGAGCAAGAAAAGAAACTGCTAGCATAGAACTTACAGTTAGGTTTAGCCATTTCAATTGTGAAATGATTAAACTTATCTTCCAATCTAGTACTTTACAAAATGTACAAAGTTTATATACCAAAGACGAAAGCTCATGAAAACATTTCTAGAAAAGGCACATAGAAGCAACATTACAGTAGTGAAAAAGTGACTGAAGGTGATATACCAGATCAATACCAATAACATTGCAAGTAAATCTTTAGAGTTGTTCAAGACTAAGCACCAAATCAGATGAGACTTATTATTAGATAGAGAACTAGCATTAGTAATATTTTTATGCGTTGCAGTTAATTTTTTTTAACTATGAAAATGTATTGCTGGTTGTTTTACTACAAAAATGTACTTTTATACTGTTTTGGCCACAGTTTAGGGGTTAAGTACTTGACCATAGCTGAGACCCTAACAGGTGTGAATACACCAGGTCAAGGTAAACCTGAAAACAACAGCAATTTAGAGGTGGTTCCATGCTACTCAAAAACTCCCAATCAGAGGCTAACTGCCAGATGTAGTTTGTCATACCCAGGATTTTCCTGATAATTACAATCTTCAAAATTTGAAATGCAACATATTCTGTCTTCTTGAATCCCATTCATATTTTCTTCTTTCCTCAATCCTCCCTATTATCCATCTTCTATTTCCCTTTTCACTACTTGTAGCTCCCTGGGCACTAGTGGCATTCCTACCTTGCTTGGGGTGAAATGATTTTTTTAAAAACATCAAGAAAAGAAAAAGATAAAACCATATTTGCAACAATAGCCAATAGCATCATCTGTAAGGAACTCTTTTTGGATAAATGTCAAAAAGAGCCAAGGTTGATGCCATGGCCTGAAAGCTTTCATCATTACTAACCTCAAAAATGTTCAAAGGTCTGCAAAGAAATTTATATAAATTATAATCTGGGATGCAAAAAGTGCACTACTCATAAACTTCATGTTACACAGTCAGATGGCTAATATGGTCAGATATTGTTAAACAATGGCCAGACTGATGGAAGCTGTTTGTCAAAAGAGATCAGGATATTTGTATAAGATTAGCATCCTATTACACGACAATCCAATCCAGCATAGCTAATTTCACAAACAAGAGGCTCCAGTGATATAGTCAAGAAGCTTTATCACATGGACCACATAATATGTAGAACCCAAGTGAGAGCTATCATCAGCAAGAGTTAACATGTCATTAAATCAACCAACCAATCAATTATTGTTTTATCATCAGTTCATACTATTGCCACAGGATGGGGTAATGGTAAATAGTGAATTCAATCCTCACTGGGTAACCCATACAAAAGTTTGACATTAAATAACCTAACAAGATTTAACAGGTCATAAATCAATCAACCAACCAACAATATATGTAGATTAAATTATTTATGCCTACAAATAAAGATATTAGTTTTGCTTTGCTACAATTCACTATTTTCAGTTTGTCGAATGTCTTCATCTTTATTATCACATTTTACCTGCTGCATTTTCTAGACTTCTTCAGGTAATTGTTAATCAAGATACTTTTCAAGGAATTTCAGTACTACAAAAGATGAGATATCCTGAGACATGGGCAGCAGAACAAGAACTATTTACCACGGTGAATTTTAAAAAAAGGGCACATTTCAAAATTCCCTAAAGATTACCTGAATCAACAGACATCTGAAGAGGGCTGGAAAGCAAAAAGATTGAAACACTGTGATAATCATGACAAAAATGATGACATTAGTCAGGCTATAAATAATATTCAGTTTTAAAGTTTTAATAAGACAATTTTTATTGACAGATTTTGTGTAAACAATCTAAACTCATAAAAAGATGAAAACTTCAGGCTCGTCATAATTTCATATCTATTAGTTCTTATATATATATATATATAATAATAATAATAATAATATTAACTATAGCAACAACAATACCAATAGTAACAGAACTCTGCTGAAACTAGTATTAATTAAGCTATAATTTTAAATCGTCTTGTACAACCCACCGAGAATGAACTCGGAGGGAAATGAAGGGGAAGTAAAAAAAAGAAACAAACGAAGTACATGAACAAAAAGTCAAGCACTTGTAAGAAAGAAAAAAATCCCAAGACAAAAACCCTAACACTAAAGCGCTCAATACGAAAGTAGAGCAAACAAAATCTAAGAAAATCTAAGCAAGAGCCAACAACCTACCACTTTTTCACCCAACGGCTCGTCAGGGAAATTGGCTCCAATATATATATATATATAAAAGATGGTTGTGACTATTTCAAGCAATGTCATCATTTGATCCATCATTAAGCATGGACACTGCACATGTGACTTTTTAGACTTGTGAGTACCTTACAATCTCATGTGTTGATGTGGCAACATTGAGCATATTTTGCAGCAGTTGTTACATAAATAGTGCATAACATGTAATGAATGACCTTTCTTTGTGTATGGTGTCTAATGACTTTTAGGTCTGCTCTACTGAGACATGGTCCTGGGTATGACAGTAAACTGCATCCGGCAGCAAGGTCTCTAATTGGGAGGTTGTGAGGAGCATGGAACTACCTCTTAATTGCTGTTGTTCCCAGGTCCACCCTGACCCGGAGTGGTAGCACCTGTTAGGGTCCCAGCTATGGGTAAATAGTTGACCCCCAAATCGGTGTCAAAATGCTATGAAAGTATTTATTAACAAAACTATTGAATGAAAAATGTTACTAACAAAACTTTACTGAATGAAAAAAAATATAAACAAACATGAGCAATAAAACAAATAAACTAAATAAAACAAATCAAAATGATTTTCAGCATTAAATGACCTAATGAAGGTTGATATGCTGGTTAAATAAATCAATCAACCAACCAACCAATCTACAGAGACATAATGTAAAAATATAACGTTTCTGTTACACCCAATGGTGTGTAGGGTAGTGTTTTTGCTGTTTCTGTAACAAACTGTTTTTTTTATGGGGCATAGTTATTAGACCTGCACCCAACCCCCAAACCTAGAGGAAGGTGATTTTCTAAGCGTAGCTTAGCCATGACACATAGCTGAAAGTAGTGGGTACCTAGTGAGGATCGAACTCACTACTCAGTTATAATGATTCTAGCGAGATGAGCTTGCTAACCATTACACTACGCCGAAGTGCCTTCCTACTGAGACAGTGGTTATATTTATTTCATATCACTTCAAATTTTTTAGTAACATTTTCAGGGAAATTGATATGAGTATCATTATGAGCATCATTCTTCAAATTTTGTGTGTGTGTGTTTAAAATAAGATATAGAATACCAACAAAATTTTAAAGAAATCTGACAAATAAAGAAACATTTTATTGAAGCTAGATTTGATGATACATTTTGCCTTCATCAGATCCTAAATCAAAAGAAAAGTGAATATGTATGTATATTTAAAAAAATTAATCATAATACTTTTTCCCTGAGCTTGTGATTAAAGAAAAGAACTAAAATGAGTGACTTAAAAAAGAATATTTATTCTGTATTTTTTCTTTATAATTCTTAGTTCATATCGAAACTTATTAATATATTTTTCCCAGCTTTTTGCATCAAATTAAAGGTACATCCCCATCTCATTTTCAGAGTGGCTCAAAAGAGATTCATATAGCAATTTCTAAAATTAATCCAAGGTAAGTCCTCATTGTATCAATCAGATTGGGTTGAAAGTAAAAAAATTATATGTTTGTAGGTCTATCTGTGTGTTTTCCTTGTCCACAATATTTAAAATAGGATATAGAATCCCAACATAGTTTTTAATAAATTTAGTAAAAGAAAACTTCTTTACCAACACATTTCATCCACTTAGATTCTTTACCATGATAAAATTCT
This sequence comes from Ascarosepion bandense, assembly GCA_037127315.1. Classification (NCBI taxonomy): domain Eukaryota; kingdom Metazoa; phylum Mollusca; class Cephalopoda; order Sepiida; family Sepiidae; genus Ascarosepion; species Ascarosepion bandense. The sequence continues at coordinate 3,815,969 of JBBBDQ010000479.1, forward strand.
CCAAAGAGATGAAATGCATAGGTAAAGAAAAGTTTTCATTTTGTCTTTATTTATATATCTACAGATATATTTTATTTATATCATAATTTTTGCACACACAAACATATAAAAGTGCGATGGGTAAATTGTCGCCATTTCATATATTTAATTTCACACATGTGCATTTTTTGCTTTTTTATTTTGTTGACTAAACAGTATAGCAGGGTCAGTTGGGCATTGTCTTTGAGAAAAAAGCAGCATGAAACAATTCACTCTGCTAGAAATTGGAAAACTGCATGCTGTATTGCTTGATATCATGCAGGATGCTAAAATATGAACATTTCAGAGTATTTGGGTGCGAATTTGAGGACAGTACAGAGGATTCAGAAAAAGTCGAATGATATATCCAGTCAACATCATGGTGTTTGGAAGGATCAGTCATGATAGCAATGCTATACCTCCATTCATCTTCCGACTGGCGTTCACATCAAGTGCCTTGAGGAGGTAGTGCTGCCTTGGGTCTTCCTGGGTCTGGAAGGCCCTATGTCTGGCAACAGGACTCTACACCATGCCACACAAGCAGGAGAACTCAGATATGGCTGTCAAACAATTTCTGCAATCACATCACTCCTTACATCTGGCCAGACTGCAACCCCATTGATCATTATGTGTGGGGTGCAGTTGAGGGAGAGACAAACAAAACTCCTTGTAATACCAAAGCTAAACTGAAGGTAAGGATTATGACAGCATTCACCAAATTAAATAAAAAGACTGTACAGAAGAGAAGCAGAAGATTCTAAAGTCTTCTGGAGGGCATGGTTGAAGCCAATGGTAATTTTATTAAATAATTTTTATCTTCAGTATTTTGAGATATTTTTGTGTAATTTTGGTAAATATGTCTGTTAAATGAGATGTCAGTGTTATTTTCATTTTTGCATAATTTAGATGACAATTTGTCAATTGCACTATATATATATATATATATATGCATAGAGAGAAAGAGAATGGTTAAAAATATTTGATCTTGCCAACTTCCTAAACTCTAACCATATGACCAAGCATCAAATTTTCATTTTTCTATATAGAAATGAATCTTTGTTGGGTCTAGAACTTTTCAGCACACATTGGTGTGTGTGTGTGTGTGTGAGTATGTATACACTCACTACATAGGTATTATATATATAATATAGACAGATCTAACTACCTATACCTACAAATTTCACTTCTGACAAAGATTTCAGTCATTTTGATTGGTAGATTGCATGACTGTCATGAATCTGAACCTATATAAGGGCATGAAGACCTAAGGCTAATCTTCACTATGATGGAACCAATTCTTTGATGTACTTCTAAAAATCTCTGATATATAAGCTACATATGTATCTTTGAATGCAGACACAGATATAGCTGAGTGGCAGAATAGCTAACATGAACCCAGATACCTACTGCATGTTCATTAATTTATTTCCTTATATTTTACATGTTTCTCTCGCTTTGTAAGTCTACCTATTAAATAAAACTTCTATCTTCATTCCTTTTAAAGAAGCATAAACTGCTATGCAATCAATACAATCGATATTGAATATTTCACATTTCTCATTATTTATTCAGGAGACCTTAATCTAATCATATAATCTGTCATAGGGCAAAAGATAGATATTTACTTTCATGCTCTAATGAACAATTATAAATTAAATTAAACCAGAAAGAATGTTCACTGAAGCAAAAAGCTACAGATCAGCTAAATGATTCTATACAAGTCTCAACTTGGAAGTTTTTTTCCACTTCAGCTGGAAATCTGTTTACTTTTGACTACACTATGCCATGTTCAATGTTTTGGATATGTATTATCCATTTTCAAGGATATTTGTATTGACAATTTTTCAATTTCAAGCTGAACATCTTATCTGGGTTTGTATATTGGTTTTCTTTTTAAGATTCAAGAGCACCTTGTCATTATGCAATGGTTAGGAAGTGGTCTTGTACACCATTCCTACTAATTAGTCAGAGTCTCACTAGGTGCCCTGTACATTGTGAAAACTAAACCTAGTAAATAACTAGTATAACATATCTAACATGACTTTCTTACATTTTAAAACACAATATACAACACAGATTTAACTTTGTGATATTTTTATTTGGTAGTTTCTATAAATCTCCATTTTATAAAATAAGAGTCTTAAAAATGTTGAATGATAATGTTTTTAGTGAAAAGAGTGCTTTCCAAAGTAAACCATTCCTATGTCAACAAAAAAAAACCTCATCAACATCTGAAGTGCAAAAATCTAAACTTATTTATAAATGGAACTTTGTGTGTGTGAGTGTGTCCGTTACCGAAAGACTCCGAAACGGCTGAACCGATTTTCTTGAAAATTTACACAGTTGTATTTTAAGCATCTGTGAGTGTTCTTAGCTAGGTTTTGTGTTGAGGTACCCCCGATAAATAGCGAAAATCGATAATAAAAAAAAATGGATTATAGAAGGAGTGGTCCGAAATTTCATACACTCATAGACAAAGACATAAGAAACAATATTCATAAGTTTTAAGGTTGCAGTTCTTACAATAGTGCAGAAAATTTGATATCGATACCATGAAATCAAAATTTGACTTACATCCATTCATTTTTCTTTCAGTTTACGGTTTCGCTTTAACCGGAAACAACTATTGCTTTTTAGTCTTTCATGCCAACGTCCAAAGAGTCTGAGCTCCTGGACCATGGATTAATTTTAAAGCTTTTAATATACCCGAGCAACACCAGGCTATACTGCTAGTACTAGTAATAAATTTGTTGTCTTTAAGAAATAACTGCTAATGCTTTTTGCACCACTAAAATATAAAACATGCTATATTTACCAGACTAAGACACATGAGTTACAAAAGTATTTTGGAAACCACTGCTACTTATTCAAGTCCAGTTTCAGCTTTTATAGATAACCTTCGATAATACCAATACATTGGATACAGTGTGATATTTGCATCATTTTTTCCTTTTAATTTAAATATTTGCTGTCTAAGCTAAAATCATTCTTATTTTTACATGTTAAGTTGCACTTTAGTACATGTACTCCACATATATACTTATAATCTACATATACACACACAATCTACATATATGCTTATTCTTAGCCTTGTGTATATAAATGTAAATAAACCTTGCCATCACAAGTGTAATTCTTTTGTCATACAATTTGCACTGCATGCAACCAATGAGGAGGAAGTAGGAGAAATCATCCTTGGTCTATTTGCATAAAAATGAATGTCCATAAATCTACTAAAATTGTTCATCTAACAAAAGGTGTCTTAAAGTAATTTAACCCCAATACTAAGGTTTCCATATAAGTGACATTAATTTCCATACATAAATAGAATGTACCTTCATTTTGTGTGCATATATATATATATATGATAGAACACATAGGAAAAGTGTCTTAATCTGTTTTAATTCTTCTTCAGAGAATTGACATATGTATGTCTATTGAACATGTTAAGAGGCTCATCCCTTGTTCCCTGTTTAGGATGTGGTTTCCGGCTTTCTCTTTTCCAATCTTCTCACTTTGTTTCTTTTTTTTTTTTCAATTGGAGTAGATAGATCTATTTATCGCCTGGTTCACACTCCGTCCATGTCTATTGAACAGGGTAAGAGGCTCATCCCTTGTTCCCTGTTTAGGATGTAGTTTCCGGCTTTCTCTTTTCCGATCTTTTCACTATTACGTAGCCCCCTGCACATCAGTGGCGTTACCGCCTTGCTCGGGGTGATACGATTAAAAAAAAAAATATGTGTGTGTGTGTGTGTGTGTGTGTGTGCTGTGAAAGTGTGTGTATATACCTAAGTATAATAATAACAGACTACATTTTTCAAAAAAGACAAATCAGTCAACTAATGCATTTCTGGAAGATAATGCTTTTAAGACAAGCATTCTTTGCAATTTCAGTGCTCAACATCAAGAGATTGAGCATTAATAGCAATAAATAGAATTAAATATTCACTGATCTTTGTTTTGTTCCTAATCTTCATAAAACCAGAGTAGAGACCAACAATCAAGTCCAAAAATTTTGCATATCTCTCTCTCTCTCTCTATATATATATATATATATATATAAAATGACTGATTACTCATTTCCTAGTATGCTAGTCTACTCAGGCAGTTCCTTAATACCTTCTCAGGAACATTTGTATTTGTTCCACACCCACAGAAGCTCCCTGTGGTTTATACTGCAATTATTCTGAACAGGTCTTAATTACAGTCTGTGAGAGAGAATGCAACATCTGTCATGACCAACAGTTTGAACAAGGCCAGTATGCTCAAACCCTCAGTCACAAAGATTTGTAACTTTGCACTAGCACAACTATCAATAAACGATTCTGTCTACCCAGTTTCACTCAAAAAGCCCGAGCTAACTGGTGATGTGGCTTTTAGACACTTTATAATGTTTTTACATGCTGGGATCACCACCTCAGCCTAATAACATCAAGGAGTCACTTTCCTGACAAATCAACTATCGTGGGATTCCAACACAGATCTCATGCTTGGAAACAAAACATTCTAACCACTAACCCACACACAATGCTCAAGATAACCAACATACTAAAAAAGCATCTAAATCAAGCATTAAAGATTATTTGCACCATGGTTTCCACATAAAATCCAACTGACCATATTTCCATATGCAATCCATAACTTAAACATAATAAAAGTGTTCCATTTTTTTTAAAGAACTGTGATATACAATGTAAATTGAATATTTTACAACAATAAAATAAAAGATGCAGAAAATATAGAAAAATGAAATGAACTACCATGAACCATCCCAAAGATTTGCCATTATCAAAAAGTGATGCTTTGAATATGATGAGATTGGAATAGAATTTTTACCAGGAACTCCTTCTAGAGAACTAAATTGATTAAAAGAAAAAAGTCTTGCTCCCAATTACACCAACTGAAGGCAGCAATCAACAAAAAGCTTCCAGAATTAGTTAAGAAAAAAGAAGGTTAGAATTCCATCAGGATAATACTTGACTGCTTCTTTCTTCAATAACCAGACAAAAATTGTTACAACTTAGCTGAAAAGTTTTCACTTATCCATTGTATTCATCAGATATCATACCTTCTGGTAAGCATTTATTCCAGACTTTCTAGAATTAATTTAATGAAAAAAATTCACTTAGCTGGAATGCTGCAAAAAGCACCTTGAGTTCTATTTTTTCCTGATAAAGATAAAATATTCTGGTAGGATGGAATTAGAAAAGCGCCTTAAAGATACAACATGTTGAAAGAAAATGCTAAATATATTGTTCAATAAAGTTGATGCTGAAAGTCAAGAAAATAGTTATATTTTTTACTGAATAAACTGAACAAATTGTTGGGTTACTAATTATAGATTAACTGTCATGTTTTTGAATACTAACATAGACTTAAGAAGAATTAATATTTTATTTAAAAACCATTACATATATATATATATATACTCACGCTTCTTTTTCAAAACTTGTGATTTCTACCAAATGTACATTCAAATTCATTTTTTTCTTAAATTAGGTTAAGTGTACAATATTTGATTAAAATCACTTCAGGAAAATGAGAAAAGAAACATTTTCATTTAAGCATTGATATATCAGTCAGTTAAGAGCCATACATGATACATGCTTGGGCGATCATGTTTCAAAAGAGACATGACTAAAGAGAAGATTTTTCTGCAGTAAATTGCCATTACTTTCTGCAGTAGACTGGTTGCCAACCAAGGCTATAGAACCCAATTTGTTCTGCTATTTAACCCATAGCTAGAGGGAGAAGCAACAAATTAATACTTTCCCAAGAGTATTTGCACGTAAGTGAATTCAAATGAAATTCAAAATCAGCTCTCCAATTTCTTGTTCTCAGCCAATATCCTCTGCACCACTGCCGTAGTGAAATTAAATGACATGAGAGTGACTTATCAGTTAAAAAAAAGGGAATCACAGTCTTAAATGATAGATAGATAGATAGATAAAGACTTGTAGAGATAATAAGGTTACTTTTTCATCCTCCAAGAATATACACTGCATATATTTTATTTAGATTGTAAAATAGTTTTCTTTTCCACAAACGTATTTTAATAAATCTTTTTAAAAGAAAATGTCAAATTGATTTACTTTCAAAGTGGGGACTTTTTTTTATTTTAAAGAAAAAAAAATCTTGTCTGAAAACAAAGCTTTATGCTTTCACTCAGTCTTGAGAATTATTTCTATCTCCATAAAGACTTATGGCCATATCATGTTGAAACACTAGTTCCTGTATGGTCATTGTAGTTAAGCAACATTGAGGCTGAGCAGTACCTAAATGGGTGACTGCTTGGGAATACCAGCTGCTGTATGCTTGAATGTGTGGTCCGGTTCGTTATATTAACTTACATGCAAATATCATTGGGAAAGGTATAAATCCCCAGCTATGGATTAATTAGTAAGACTTGTATCACGAAATCATTATTATCTGGTTTAAATAACCTGTAAAGTGTTGACAAGTCATAAAAAAAAAGAATCAAACTATCTTCATAAACAATGCTTGGAAGTGGGACTTATGGTGAAAGGAGGTTAAGAGAAGAAGCTAAAAAGTGGTTCTGAATTAATTTATTAGTATTATAATATCTCTTATTATGTTCATATATTTCAAACACTATCTCTTCTAAGAGCGCACAGAAAAATTATTTTTATTAAAGCATGACTTTTTTTCTTTTATGCAGTATACATAAAAAATGGCCAAAAATCATTAGCTGAAAATAACATTTTTTAAAATTATCAGTGCAATTTTGTAAAGTTTGAACATGGTGAATCTGATGGCTCTTCCTCTGGTTTTGTATAAAATAATTTTGTTCAAAACAAAAATTATTTTTTTATCACTTTAATATACAAATTTAACATTCATTTGAAATTAGCAATTATTTAGATTTGGTTTAATACAATTTGTTTTGATACTTAAATGTTTTATTTTTAGGAGTTCAATAAAAATTTCTTTTCCCCATAATTCCTTTTATTTTTATTCTAATATTTTTCCAAAAGAGAAAATGAGATAATGCAACAACAATAAATGCCTATGACAAATTATCATGACAGAGATGAATCTTATTTTTCTTCAGTTACATGAAAATCAAATTCTGTTTTTGTGTATATTTTTTTATTCATGAGTCTCCCTTAGAGTTTGAAAAAATTCTCAAGTCCAATGATAATTACAAGGAACAGAAAGGATATATTTTAGAGACCATGACAGAAAACAACATTACAATATTCACGCCATTCTATACATTTTTAAAGCAAAATACTCTTTACTGTGTGAAAAGATATTTTTAGCTATATTTAAAATCAAATTCTTTAAAATAAAATAAAATGATCCACACCCACTTTACGCATGAGTAAGCACTTGATGTACAAAAGTGGCAAACGAAAGAAATTATTTTATTAATACTAACATATCTAGTCAGGGGCTCCTGCTATCCACCTAGGTGTCCTTGACAAAATCCAACAGAAAATCTGTAATGTGATTGATCCTGACTTGGCAGCTCAGATACAGTCACTTTCTCATTGGCCCAGTGTGGCTTCCCTGTGTCTCTTCTACAAATACTTTCATGGCTTCTGCTCTGATGAACTTAGTTCACTGGTGCCCCCAATATATGAATTTACTCAAGCCACAAGATTAGCAACTAGGTTTTTACTGTGAAACCAATGAAATGTAAACACAAATTCTACTCCAGCAGCTTCTTTTCTCGCACTTCCACCCTGTGGAATTCCATTCCATTGACTTGCTTCCCCGACAGCTACAATTTCCAAGAATTTAAATGTAAAGTCAATAGTCATCTCCTATCACACTAACCTGCATCCTTTCTCTCATGTTCCTTTCTCTGTTCACTCCACTCTCATCGGTATTCTCATGCTTCTCTTACCCACTTCCTGACACTCCCTATAACCTGTCACTCTTTCTCATCACTTTCCTCCTATGTAACCCTCTGCAAAACAGTGGCAGTAAAATGCCTTGCTTGGGGCAATATGATTATTAAAAAAAAAAAAAATTAAAAATGATTAAAAAGAAATCATAACAACCTCCACTCTAACCAATAATGAATTGTGATGATGAATGTGTGACTTGGTTTTTTTTTTCAGGTTTGGTTATTATAGTGATATACTCTGTTGGATGTGAGTTGTGGGGCAGTGGACTTGGCTCGGAATGAGAAATCAGAGAGCCAAGTTCAAATTCCAGTTGAATTTGTTGCATTCACTTACACACAAATAACCCTTAGGAAAGGTATTAATCCATTGATTCTACTTCCAGCTATGGCTAAATAGCAGGAGAGATTGCGTTCTATAGCCTTGGTTGGTAACCAGTCTACTGCAAAAGGTTATGGCAACCTACTGCAGGAAAAGTTTCTGCCCAGTTAGTCATGTCTCTTTTGAGACATAATCACCCAAGCATATATCACATATGGCACTTGACTGACTGACTTTACCATTAGCAGACAGTAGGGGTCAGCCATTCTTTTATTCTTGTTTTTATTAAAGGGTGCAAGAAATAGCTCAAGACATTAGTGGCAATGGTATTTTCAACTAGCTAATTTCTTACCATTATGTGGGAGATACTTCTGCCATACAATGTATTTTTGTTGACCTTCTTCAATATCTTACTCTTCTTTATTAAGTCATGGCTTCAACAATAGAAAACAGTTTTCAAGAACACTCACCTAGTCAGTTAAGTGCCATACATGATAAACGTTTGGGTGATCATGTCTCTTTTGATCCATGACTGACGAGGCAGAAGATTTTCCCACAGTAGGTTGTCATTTCTTTCTGCTAATCAAGGCTAAAGAACCCAATCTGTTCTGCTGTTTAACCCATAGCTGGAGGAAGAAGAGATAGATTTACACCTTTTCCAAGGGTATTTATCTGCAAGTGAATGCAACAAATTTAACTGGAATTTGAACTCAGCTCTACTGATTTCTCATTTCTGAGCTGATATCCATTATATCGTAACCCACTACACTTTCCTAAAGAATAGAATAAATTTAATTCTTAGCCATCACCAAATTTGAAATGTAACTTCCAATCTTTCTTACTGATTACTCCAAGACAAATTATCATCAGTTTTGCTATCCAAAAATAAAAATACAAATATTTGCTGTGTTCATGCATACAAAGCAGATGTGAATTGTGGCGCAGTGGATATTGACTCGGAATAACAAATCGAGGTGCCGAGTTTGAATTCCAGTTGAATTGCTTGCATTCACTTACGCACAAATACCCTTGGGAAAGGTATTAATCAGTCTCTTCTCTCCAGTTATGCATTAAATAATAGGACAGATTTGGTTCTATAACCTTGGATGGCAACCAGTCTGTTGCAGAAAGCAATGGCAACCTACTGCAGGATAATCTTCTGCCCAGTCAGTCATGTCTCTTTCGGGACATGATCACCCAAAGTGTGTATCACATATGGCACTTAACTGACTGATGCATACAAAAAAAGTACTGAGAAGTTCTGGGATTATACCATTTTTCCAAAGTCTGACAAAATAACAAAATTTTGTTTTATTTCTTTTTGGTTGAACTGAGAATTTTGTAGCACCCTTTTATAGATAATATAGTTAAACAGAAAAACAAACTTTAATTTATTAGCAGGATTTACTTACTAAGTGCCTACAAACAAAAGAAAAAAAAATAAGTTCACTCAAATTTGACAACACAAAAATGTTACTCAGTTTCAGTAACGAAGAGAAAGGAAACAATTTTAGTATGTTGACAAAACACATAATTCCGTAGACATAAAAGCAAACTAGTGTGCAAACTCACCACTAGGCAGATTATGATTGAACTCAAGTCACTCCCACTATATCTTTGCTGTTCATATATTGTACTCAGTGATCTTTTCACAGATATATATATGTACATATCATGTCTTTGCATTATAAAACAAAGATTTAAAATACCCACATCCCATTTTTGGTGTGCAGGATAAGTCTGTACTATTGAAGTTTTTGTGGTACAGTGGATATTGGCTCAGAATGAGAAATCGGGGAGCCGAGTTCAAATTCCAGTTGAATTCCCTGCATTCACTTACACGCAAATACCCTTGGGAAAGGTATTAATCCATCTCTTCCCTCCAGTTATGAGTTAAATAACAGAACAGATTGGGTTCTATAGCCTTGGCTGGCAACCAGTCTACTGCAGAAAGTAATGGCAACCTACTGCGGGATAATCTTTTACCCAGTCAGTCATGTTTCAAAAGAGACATGATCACCCAAGCGTGTATCACATATGACACTTAACTGACAGCAAGTGTGTGACTGGATCCACCTGTTAAAGCACATGGAGGTGGGTCAAGAGGTCAGTTCAGTTTTGAAAATGTGGTATTGCACTCAATTTGAAAATTGGGATTTCACATGATATACAAGAAAACAAAATATTTTTTCCAAATCATTACCATTTTTTTGAGTAAATGGATTTTAAAGATGAAGTTTATGTTCAAAATCATATGTTGGAATTTGATTCTGGTGATCATTCTGATACTAACAGGCCAAATAGAGGGGAAAAGAGACGGGAAAGCAACGGAAAACATATTTGAAGGACCTAATCAGGTGGATGACAGAACGAGGGTTGCATGGTGTAACAGGAGAAGGTGTGCTCAGAGCCACCAGGGATAGGGAAACATGATCGCCTACGTCTTAAAGGGACAGGGCACATAGAAGAAGAAGATCAGTGAAAGCCTTATAAAATTTGTGATTTACCAAAGCTTTACAAATTATATGTGGACAAGACGCATGGCACAAGCACATTATTACTAAATCATTGTGCCATCAAATAAGACCTTTCATTTTATTCAAAGGGAAAGTGTACTGAACAATTTAGCTATATTATACAGGGCTGTAGTTTAAGTGCGATTTTTCAATAAACTGATAATTTAAAACATTTTGAATTATAATTTGTTCTCATTTGTTAAATTCAGAGACAGAAAAATTTTGTTGAAAACAAAAGAGTACTGGATTGTTATGTAGCTGTCCTTTTATGTGACAATGAATGCTGGACAATCTTATCAAAGATGAAGGTAAGACTTGAAGCAACCAAAATGTGGTCCTACAAAAGGATGCTGAGGATACCATGGACTGAACATGTAAGCAACAACAAGGTTTTGGAGAGGAAAGAAAACATATTAACATAAGGAAAAGACAGCTGAAGTTTCCAGGACATGTGAGGAAGGGGGCTTGGAGAATCTGATGCTCACAGGACAAAGGGAAAGAGAGATAGGGGAAAGCAACACATGACATACTTGAGTTTGAGCAAAGACATGGCAGAGCAAGATTTTGGAGGGGTAACAAGAGAAAGGGTGTTAAGAGCAACAAGGGATAGGGAGATGTGGGGTTCTGAACGGTCACGACGCATAGAAGTTACTCTAAAATCTTACTGATGAAAAATTGCTGTTCTGTCATTATTTCAATGAAAATTCTTCTGCCAAGCTACCTTCCTTAGTTCCACCAATTCTAACCTTTACAACTAAGACCTGCCATGCCACATACACCAGAACGTTATCCTTATTCCCTTTGTATTCATTTCATTAGTAAGAAAGAAGTTCCACTCAAACTGCTTCTTTTCATGAACAGCTACTTTGTGGAACTGACTCCCAAGAGGAAACGTTCCCTGACCACAACAATCTTAACCTCTTCGAATCTAAGGTTAACCATTATATTCCCCATATATACTCATAAACTGGGCATCTTACTCTTATCCCTCATACAACCTCCTTCAGTAACCCTCTACTTTAAATGGCTCTTGGGTTTTGTATAAGCGTGAACATTAAAAAAAAATTTAAGAAAGCCTTTTTGACTGAACCTTCAAAAATGAAAAAAAAAACAAATAAATAGAAAAAAAATGATTTTTGTTCTAATATCCACATTAGAAAAGAGACAACAATTCCAGATAAAGTTTAATATAGTTTAATGCTCATAGAAGTTGAATATACAAGGACTGCGCTAAACTGTTGAACATTTTAGGGATTTAGTCAATAAAAAAATTAAAAGTTGTGTGAATATCTGGTTAGATGACTGCTTGGTTGTTACATTTGTACAGAGGATCTCTAGTGTCTAAGGAGATGGGGAAGGGAATAAAAGAGAAAGATTAAAAGATGAGTTTATAGTACCTAAACTAATCAATAAACAGCAAGTAGAATTTGGTAAGCAAAGCAGAGAGAGAGAAGATTGAAATATCTATATTACATTGTGGAGGAAGTTGGGGCAGTAGGGGTGATTGGTGGATTGTATAGATTACTTCTCTTCTCATTTTGTTTTTTTCAATAAGTTCTTGGTCAGGATGACATTCATATATTGACAGACATACATATTTGCCTATGCCCTACAATGTTCATGAAATAAAATAAAAACTAAAAAAAGCTCAAAAAAATTAAAAAAAAAACAACCCACAATAATCTATCAGCTACATGTTTTAGAGAGATAAACTGATTTGACCATTAGAGAATTTTCTAAAACTAAAATTCCCATTAATATCTCTCATAATTTGCAACTCAAAAATCATTTAAAGTTTATGATAAAGGAATAAATTCTGTGCGTGTATATATATATATATATATATATATAGTCATCCGCAGACAGATCTGTTTCGCTGTATCACAGCTCATCAATACAGTTAGACATCCAATTGCTTTTTACCCAGGATTGAAACCTGACCGAATTGGTGTCAGTTGGCAATTCTACCACTGAGCTATGGGTGCTCGGTAGAAGAAGGCAGATATATATATATATATATATATATATATATTTGTGCAGGGGGAAGAACTTTCTTCGCTTTCTGTGTCGCAGAGGTGGGTTGTGAGTTTCTATGTTCTATATTTGGTAGGAGCTTATTTACACCAATTTGTTTGTTTTTACTAATAAATTTATTTTAGTCATGGCCCCTTATTGAAACTTCACCCCCACCCACCCCACGTTTATCTTTCATAGTTTTGCCATTTTGATTATTTTTGAAAAAATCTTTCTGAAGAAGTGTTGGATGTTTCGAAGCCATATAATAAAGATTATTCTTTTACCAAAAATAAATAAAAAAATAATAAATGTATTATCTGCAAGACTCAGAATAAGGATAAGATCAGTGCAAATTTAATTTTATTATAAATATATAGTGTGGACATTGAAAGCAGCACTGCATAGGAACTGACAGTTTCATTCCTTAAAAGACCATGAACAGATGTTTTTTCTGATGACTTAAGGCATGAAAATGCCAGGCATTATATAGTATTTATTTCTATATTCATACTGTTTATATCTATAAAAGTTATATCCCTGATATTAAGCAATCTTCCACTTATAGATATCTATAAATGAGGGGATACTGCAAAGGTTTTGACTAATCAGGAAACCCTTTTTAAGAAAAAAAAATTCTGATGTTTGGTCAGTCAAATGCCATACGGTATGCATGCTTGGGTGATCATGTCTCTTTTAATCCATGACTGACTAGGCTGAAAATGTAAGTTTCTGCAGTAAGTTGCCATTTCTTTCTATGATAGACTGGTTGCCAACCAAGGCTATAAAATCCAATCTGTCCTGCTATTCGACACATAGTTGGAGGAAAAAGGGATAGTTTCATACCTTTCCCAAAGGTATTTGCATAAGTAAAAGCAACAAATTCAAATGGAATTTGAACTCATCTCTCCAATTTCTTATTCTCAGCTTATATCTATTACGCCACAATGCACATTAATTTTAAATATTGATGCCATTTAGAATTTATATAAGAACATTTTATATTTTTATGAGGACAAACTAAACTGATGTAAAAGGCAACTAATTATTTGTCATTTATTTTCTAGAATGATTACAATAAAATGATGTTAAATATTCATTCATTCACTCACTCACTCAAGTCCCATACATTAACTGTGGAGTGTAGAATCACAACCTAAAAATACTACGCTAAGCAAATAGGTTTTTACATGACCAAGTTGTTAACCCCAACCAGTTCTGAATTCAAAGTTGTCTTTCCCATAGCTTGGTTGCCAACCAAGGCTGAAAATACCAGTTTGCACTATTATTTAACCCATAGCTCTAGTGATAAGAGAGGGTTTTTTTCTGAAGGATATTTGTGTAGAAAGTTAATGCAACAAGTGAAATTTCAAATAAGCTTACTCATTTCTTGTTCTGAACTGCTATCATGTATGATGTGCATGTAATGCATGTGACACAACTGATGCTCAGTAGGGGCCCAAGTGCATATGCTTGTTTACTGGCCTTGGTTAAGGTTGACAACAGGCGTAATAATAACTTTTTGCAACAATTAATGATTTGATAGTAGTTATAGAAGAGTGGTTTGGAGGTCAAGCAAATGAAGTATATAAAAACACTTTTGAAAATGAAAGAGGAAAACTATATGCAGAGAAGCAATGCAGAAGTAAAAGAGTGAAGAGGGAAAGGGTAAAAAAAAAGAGGAAAGAGTAAGGAGGAGAATGGGCAGAAAAAAGAAGCTGGTGGTGGGGAGAGGGAATTATGAGAAACACTAACTTTATATGAATACAAATATTTCTCACTGATAGAAACATTGGCTACAAAATGTGTGTTTGGGAGATAGTATATATCCCAAATTTGTCAGTTGCTACTATTTACACACAAATTATCAGATGAACCAACCACAAAGTAATTTTTTATATACAAGCTTTTCCTCAGAATATTCTGGAAGAAAGTGTGCATATCCCCCAGTTAGCTTAAAGCAATATAGACTAATTGAAATAATCCTGTATCCTCTATCCAAGGATCAAGCCAATGTTCACAAACTCTTAATAAAATATAAAAAATAAATCTACAAATGGGTGAAATAACCATTTTCCCCCCAAAAAAGTTCACTTTCATTTTATTTTTATTGAGAAAGGACATTTGCCTCCATTTTGTCTAATGGCTGAATGATATAAAATAAACAGTAGTATTATATAATTTTGAATTTATCAACTTACTATACATGTGAACTTTAATGAAATCGAATCACAATTAAAATTATAAATTACAGAATGAAACCATGAATTAAGAGATCTTGGTTCACGCTTCTGCTACTGTTGGTATACTCATACATATTTATGAAACTTATGTTGCCTGCTGTCAACATATGTATTCTTTTTTCTGACACTATGAAATGCTGGTCCCTAGTTTGTGTTATAAATTAACTAGCACTTAGTACTATTTCCAAATTAGTGCAGACATAAAGTATTGTATAATACATATAATATTGTAAAATATCACCTGTTTTGTCATATGATTATTATATTGTGTACTTGTTTACTTTATTCTGTACTGCAGAGTATCCTCTCAAAACCAAAAATGGCAATACCCATAAAAAAATCACCATCAATATCTTTAGAGTGTTTTAATCTTGACATATTTGATAAGGATATTAGAACAATCCATAATCTATACTGGTAGTAAATTGCCTGCGTATGGATAAAAAATGATTTCAGTAAATATAAAAAATAGAAATGGGTGCAAGACAGGGATTTATCTTTTCACCAGAATTATTCAACCTATTAGAGTGATGTACATTGTGGTGCAGTGGATATCGGCTCGGAACGAGAAATCAGGGAGCCGAGTTCAAATTCCAGTTGAATTCATTGCATTCACTTATGCGCAAATACCCTTGGGAAAGGTATTAATCCATCTCTTCCTTCCAGTTATGGGTCAAATAACAGGACAGATTGGGTTCTGTAGCCTTGGTTGGTAACCAGTCTACCGCAGAAAGCAATGGGAACCTACTGTGGGATAATCTTTTGAGACATGATTGCCCAAGCCTGTATCACGTATGGCATTTAACTGACTGACTGACAATCTTGGATGGTTTTATTTTCATAAAAAGTTTTCTTAAATTACTCACTTGGTAATATTTTGTTTACACTAGATCAAAATCTACACACTCTAACAGTATATGTTTCACTGTAAATTTCTCTTGGTATATAGTGCATATTGGGGATTCTGTGCCTTCTAGTAAATAAAGGTGAGCAATGTAAGTGTGGCCTACGTGCAGGTAAAAGAATGTGAAAAGAAAAGACTAAATATGAATTGTAAGAACATAGAATGCATAGATGTTAGCAAAAAGAAGAGCCTAAATTACAAATTACACTTTAAATATTAGGGAAGTGTTTTAATAGAGGATAGAAAGTGAAACCCTAAAATCTGAAGGCACGTTGTGATAGCAAAAGACACCTTCCATAAGCTAAGCAAAGTATTAAGAAAAAAGAAAGGGTACTGAACTGTTGCATAACATCAGTTATCCAATATGACAGCGAATGCTGGACAATCTCCTTGTGGTTCTACAAAAGGGTTCTGAGAATACCAGGAACTGAATTTGTGAGCAACAACAAAGTTTTAAATTAAATGGAAATAAAAATGGTACTTACACTTATCATCATAGAGGGACAGTTGAAAATTTTAGGGCACACAATAAGGAAAGACAGCTTGGAAATTTTAATACTCACAGAACAGACTGAAGGCATAAGGGACAAAGGAAAATAATGCATAATCAACCTAATGAGCTTGAATAAATGGAAGGCAAAACAGGCTTTAAGCAAGATGACAAAAAGATAAAATTTATTAAGAGCTACAAAGGATAAGAAATTGTGGAAAGCTGTGATCGCCAACATCCGGAAGAGACACAGAATACAGAAGAATTTCCAGTAAATGGCAATTTCCTATTTTCTACAAAACAGTCAGGCCACAAAACAGCTGTGAAAGTTTTAATATAACCTTTTGTCTCAGCCTAATAATTCTGAAAACCTTAATTTTATCCCCAGATAATAATTTAAAAAAAGCAAAGAATGTAGTAAGAAATTTTTAAATTCTACATATTAATATAGATATCACACTTCAAGTAATTATAGCTAAATTAGACTTTCTATTTTAAAAATAAAATGTATACATTTTTTAAAGTAAGTAATATAATGCTTATTAAAACAATAGCCATTAAACTTATTTAACTAAGAATGGATACATGCAAGATTCACAAATCACTTGTTGCTATGACTTTATAAAGTGATGCATTGCATGTGCCCATCCAGTTGCAACCAAATGCACTTTTAAAATAGAGCAATATATTCAGCTGGAAGTTTATTGACTTGTCCATTTGTGCACACTTGCATAAAGGAATATTTTAACTTTCATTAACAGAGATGATTCTTCATCAAGTCATCTTTTATAGGGACTATTAAATACTAAAAAAAAAAACCTTTAATAATTTTAATATTTTTTAAATCATTTCCTATTAGAGAATTGAATATTTGAAAAACTAACACTGGCTATTTCTGAATACTGCATATAATTAAGCTTTTTTTTTCTTTTGTTTTTGTTTTTATACTTTCAGAGCTTATATGTGTGAATTGCTAAGTTAAAGTATCATATAAAACGATTGCTATGTGTAATTAGAAGAGTGTGTTAAATGTAGTTGGGTTGACCAAAAATGGATAAAAGATAAAACAATTATATTTGGCCATTTGACCAAAATTTTTGAAGCAGATCAGGGTAAGAATTTTTAGCCAACCCTTGCAGCTGCATTTTTGTTAAACGCATGCATACTTTTATTAATTTATGCTTTATATATATATATATTCTTCTCTTTCCTTGTCTTTAGTTTTCTTACCTCCCTACTTCCCTTTCCACTTTGTTTAACCCTATTGTCAATTTAACGCCACCCCTAACCCCTTTCCTTTGTAAGCTAGATGAAACCAAATTTTCCATTTCTTCACTTACAACTAAATCTAAAATCAGACATGAATTACTTCCGAAATTTTTTGTAAATTTCTCAAATCTTAACCTTCTCTCTCTTTTTATTCTTATTTTTATTTCCATTTTGAAAGATGTACATTGCTGAGGAGATGTAAAATCTCTCTTAGGGATTTCATGTCGAAATGTTCATTCAACATTTTTGAATTTTGAAAATTTATTTTACTTTACTATATATATATATATATATATATATAAATATAAGGAACATATTCTTTTAATACAATGTTTTCTTTTTATAAGAAATATTTTTTATAAACAAACTGTTATAAATATATAAACCTTGAAATCACTTTCAAAAAATAAATAACATTTTTTTATAAACATTTTTCTTTGAGAAAGTTATTTTATGTTGTATAATCTCAAAATGTTGGGTTAATATGTCATATACATATGTTAGTTAAGTGCTATACGTGAAACACTCTTGGGCGATCATGTCTCGAAAGAGACATGACTGACTAGGAAGAAGATTGCCATTGCTTTCTGTGGTAGACTGGTTGCCAGCCAAGGCTATGGAACCCAATCTGTCCTGTTATTTAACCAATAACTGGAAGGAAGAGACGGATTAATACCTTTACCAAGGGTATTTGCATGTAAGTGAATGCAATGAATTCAACTGGAATTTGAACTCAGCTCCCCGATTTCTCGTTCCAAGCCGATATCCAATGCACCACCATGCACATCCATATACATATGCATGTTTGAGAAAAATCCAGGATGCAGATTTATATTTTGATAAGATTCAACAGTTGCACTCTTGAAAATTTTCTAAGTCATTTTTTTCTTTAAATCAGTGTGGCATTCTTTAGATCAATTTATTTCCATGTATACCTGATGCATTTGATAAAATGCTGTGTATAAGATTCTTTTTGTGCTCATGAATAAGTTTTTTTATTTTTGCAAGTTTTTTCTAGTTAATTAGAACCACATCCAAACCACATTGCTTATTAGCACCTCATCAGGCAGCCTGACAAGGTGCTAAATAAGCAAGCACCAAAACACAATGGCTCTTGTTTTTATTAAATCACTTATTATAAAAATATTACTGAATATAATTCTCTACTAAGTATGATGAAATCTACAAACAGGGAACCACTAATCCATTGGTTTGTACTACTTCTAAGATTATAAATATTATATATATATATTTCCCTCTTATCATACTCATGGAAAGAGAGAGAGAGAGAGAGAGAGAGAGACAATACTGAGGTAGCATCGGATCAGTTTATTCTCTTATTACCAGTTTTTAAACTTTACTACCAGTTATAAAAGCTATTGTTATGTGTTTGCTTTTTAACAGTATCT
Source organism: Ascarosepion bandense (assembly GCA_037127315.1). Classification (NCBI taxonomy): domain Eukaryota; kingdom Metazoa; phylum Mollusca; class Cephalopoda; order Sepiida; family Sepiidae; genus Ascarosepion; species Ascarosepion bandense. The sequence continues at coordinate 3,835,026 of JBBBDQ010000479.1, forward strand.
TTTTATTTTATATTTATACAATAATTATGTCATGAGTAGTGAAGAATATATATATATATATATATCCTGTTTTATAATAAAGACCATTGTATATATATATATATTGCCATCATTGTAAATGGCATATCTATATAAATATTTTGCCATCATTTTTTATGGCACAGACCCACTCATTACTGAATATAAGATAAAACACTTCAGGAAGAGAAAGTCCCTTTGGCCTGAAGCAAGCAAGTAAATTAGTTTTGCAAAAGGCATGCAACCTTTAATTTTGGGTAATTTTTCAAAATCCTGAGAGTGGCTCCAAACTTCTGACATATAGTGCATGTGCATGCTGAAATAGTTTTCAGCCCGACCCATTTCTCAAAATTTGAGTAAATAATTAAACACCATTTTGCTCCCTGTTGTTTATCTTAGTTTTGTAGGGGGAGGGGGCTTTGTTAAACCAATAACATTTCAGTAGTCCATCGTATGATACAATGGAAAAAAGAATTTTGATTCCGTTTGTTGAAAAACAAAAAAAAGTGAATAAAGAGGAATTATAGACCCAGAAGGTAACTGAAATAATGAATGAAAAATATTTGGTTAGACAATATAGACATCTGCTGCACATTAATTCAAACTTAGTTGACAGTAATAGTAGTATGTAAAGACGATGTAACTAAAGGTGACAAAAATTTTATGAAGCCTACTCTCTTGCAAATATGAACATTTTGTCAGTCTTATAAGTGCATAACTCTTTTTTAATTTTTTAACAAATACAGTTCATAATTTCAACAGTTAATTTTTTTAATTTTTTTTTACAGTCAAATTTATTTTGAGTTTTTTATTCATTTGACCAGAAATTTTCAGGATATACTTTCTGGGCTATAAATGTGCATAAACCCAGAAGTTTAAGCAGAAATAAATATATTGATCAAAGTAGCTTTGAATTTCACACACAACTCATGGCAATTATTGTGTTTTGGAGAATAATTAACATGGGACATCCTTATTCCAACCACCCACTTTATTAAATATTCAGGAAATTTCCTCCTATCTCTTAATTTAGGCAGCATTCATTCTGGGACAAAGTGTCACATTATTGAAAATTTTAAAAAATTATTTAAAATAAAACTAATACAGAGGGTTAAAGGTTAAAAAAAAGAATTTTTAATTAAATTCTACAAGTTAATAGGAGACCAGTTTGCTGGATAAATTAATTTCAGATTAATGCACAGTGCACAATGGGTTATAGAGAAATACAGAAGAGAGAAAGCGGGTGATGAAGAAAGGATAAAAGGATGGAATTCTGGGAGATACAAGAAGGTAACTGACATTGCATTTAAACTTTTGGAGATTGTAGCTATCAGTGAAGCAAGTAAAGGATAGGGAGTTCCATAGGCATGAAGTGTGAGAAAAGAAACTGTTAGAGTAGAAGAGGAGATTGCATTTAACTATTTCAATGACAAAATATAAAAATTTACTCAAGCCACAAAATTAGCAACTAGGTCCGACCATTTTACTGTGAAACCAATAAATTGTAAATGCAAATTCTACTCCATCAGCTTATTTTCTTGCACTTCCTGTCAAATTTCCTTCTTTTTACTTGCTTTCCCGACAGATATGATCTCCAAAAATTTAAATGTAAAGTCAAAAGTCATCTCCTATCTCACTAATCTGCATTCTCTCTCTCTCATGCTCCTTTCTCTGTCCACTCCACTCTCATCAGTATTCCCATCCTTCTCTTACTCACTTCCTGACACCCCCTATAACCTGTCACTCTTTCTTATAACTTTCCTCCTATGTAACCCTCTACAAAACAGTGGCAATAAAATGCCTTACTTGGGGCAATATCTAATCTAATCTAAATCTAAACTTATTTATAAATGGAACTTTGTGTGTGTGTGTCTGTATCCATTACCTATAGACTCTGAAACGGCTGAACTGATTTTCTTGAAAATTTACACAGTTGTACTATAAGCGTCTGCGAGTGTTCTTAGCTAGGTTTTGTGTCGAGGTACCCCTGATAAATATTGAAAATTGATAATTGAAAACATCGAGTTATAGAAGGAATGGTCTGATTTTAATCAAATTTGATACACTCATAGACATAAGAAACGATATTCAGAAGTTTCAAGGTTGCAGTTCTTACAATAGTGCAGAAAATTGATAATATATATATATATATATATAAAAAAGCAAGATGTTTGTGTGTGTATCTGTTTATCTGCCTGTATGTCTGTATTTTTTCAGCCCTTTTATTTTAGTTTTTGCTTTGAGTTTGGCTCTAAGTAGGTATAATTGTAGTTCTTAGTCTCAGCCATGAGACCATTTACTCAGAGGACTTATTTAGCCTTCAAAATTCCATTTACGACAAAAAAAACTTATTTGATATTGATACCAGGAAATCAAAATTTGACTTACATCCATTCATTTTTCTTTCAGTCTACGGTTTTGCTTTAACTGGAAACAACTATTGCTTTTTAGTCTTTCGTGCCAACGTTCAAAGAGTCTGAGCTCCAGGACCATGGATTAGTTTTAAAGCTTTCATTACACCGACCTGCTAGTGGTTATTAAAAATCTAGTAGCACACATAAATTGACGAGTTCGGGGCATCAGGGAAAAAGGCTTGCCAAAATAGTTGCCATGGAAATATTATGCACTGACAACATGATTTTCTAAAACATTAAAAAAACGTTCTGGAGTTCTTTTTTTCATATATTACAATTCATAATGTTTTCCAGATTATGAATGGCGTTTTTAAGAAATCATGCAAACCACTGATCTGTAGAACCAACTTCCAAGAAGATCTACCTATACTTCTGAGATGAGGTAGTATTTACATTATTTACAGCTATATCACATTGAATACACTGGTTCTTGCTCAATCACCGTAGTTAAGCAACGTTGTGCTGGTCAGTACTTAGATGGATGACCGCTTGGGAATACCAGGTGCTGTAAGTGTTTAGTGATGGACGTGCATTGTGGTGCAGTGATTATTGGCTCAGAAAGAGAAATCGGTGAGCCGAGTTTGAATTCCAGTTGAATACCCTGCATTCACTTAAGCACTAATACCTTTGGGAAAGGTATTAATCTGTCCTTTTCCTCCAGTTATGGGTTAAATAACAGGTTAGAACTTGGGGACCACTGCCCTTAAAAACAAATCCCAATGAATCTTGATACTCGAAAAAGAAAAAAAGTATTACTAGACACAAAACTTATATAAAAACAACAATAAATTGTTGAACGAAAAAGGTATTACCAGCAACAAATAAATAAAAATTTAGTTGGCATTAAATGACCCACTGAGGTTGATCTACCATAAAAACAAAACCAACCAACACTATTTACATTATTCAGACTATTGACTATCTTTATTGCCATGTTTATGACATTTCTGCCATTCTATGCTCCAGCCTTCTTTGGGTGCTAGGAATTAACTCCAGAGGATCTTTTCCTGATCAATACAATCTTACCCTGTTCAAGTCTAGCGTTAACTGCTATTTTCCCCACATAAAATATTCTTCTTACTCTATAATCCTCTACCATGAGTGGCTTCAGACCTTGTACAACAGAAACCTCAGCATAAAAAAATTTAAAAGAAAAATGGTGTGAACATATTTTGTTTGGGCTTTTATAAAGGATCAATTTAAAATAAATTTATATAGCAAAATGGAAACCCCCTATAAACTTTTATAAAATTCAATAAAAATGTATTAAATTTGTGACCTGATGTACTTAATTTATAGTAATATGAAAAAAACAAATTGAAGAAATGATTATTTCTGGCTACAGTGTCGAGTGTCCAACTCCACTGATTCTGACGTGAGATAGAAGGGGGAGTGAAACAATCACAACTGCATTTTATTGCTGACTGCATTTGAACCCAGAATATGCAAACAAGGTTCTGACCTTTCTTTTCTCAACCCACTAGTTTTTAGTTCCTTTCTCCAGTCACAAAATATTTTGGTAGAAAACAAGGAACTCTTAATTAAATCCTAAACTTTGACATTTTCTTTTTACCTAAGAATCTTTTGAACTATATCCATGTTGTGCACTGAAAATGCAAATAAAAGCAGATCATTAGTAGTTTAGACTTAAGACAAATATTACTAACAGAACAGGGCTATGATTCTCATTTATATACACATTTCAACATTTACTTACAACTTTGCAGAGAAAATATTCTGAAATATATACACACTTTTCTTTATAGCCATTTTTCCACCCCAATTAAAATTTGAAAAAAAAAAATGCTATTTAGTTCAAAGAATTACCTCCATTTGTATTTCCCATTTGTTAATTGTTATATTTTATCTATCTTTTGTGGGGTATTTAAAGCCATAACATATTTTGGATTGTAAAAATTCTTTTTTTTTTTTTTTTTTTTTTGTGTGTGAGTATTGCATTAAGAATTTTGTGATAATAACAATAAATTTTCCAGAGACAAGAAAAACTATTTAAACCATAATAGGGGAAGGAGATAGACTCATTTCTTTCCCAAGTGTATTTGACGTAAGCGAACTTAATGAATTTGACTAAAATTTGAACTCAGCTTTGATTTCTCATTCCAAGTTGCTATCCATGACACCACCTGCACATACATTCCCTATCTGTGGAGATGCAAATCTAACATATAGCTAAGCATTTTCTTATCAAATCAATAAACAACCAATTTAAATCTTCACTAAGCTGTTCTTATTTAAAATCTCACTAATTATTCTCTGGGATTTGTAGAAGCTATTCTCCACCAGAATCTCATCAAAAATCTTTCTCTGACATCTAACATTACTTTGCAACAGTAAAGACAGAGATACATTTAATTGAAATTTTCATCTCTGAATTAGCCTGCAAGTAACAAGTTAACTTTATTTCAATGAGCACGCCTCCTTAGTACCTCAACCACACCAAATTGACAACAAGGTCTCATTATTTAACTCTTGAATTAACTGGATGTAACCATAAGTTCTCTTCTAATATTTTTTTCTTCTTACACTTCTCACCTGCAGAATTCTTTCTGGTTTCCTGCAATCTTCAAAAATTTAAAAACAACATCAACCATTCTCCTCACTAAATTTTTTTCATTCTCCTTAACTCTCAGTAACCTTTGGCATCCTAGTGCCAATACTGCCTGGGCTGAAAGGATTTTTAAAAAAATAACTTGAAAAGAAAAATCGGTAAATTCAAATTTCATTTGAGTTTGTTACATTCATTTTTGCACAAATAGTCTCAGAAAAGGTATGAACACATCTCTTTCTTCCACTTATAGGTTAAATAACAGAACAGACTGGACTCTTTTGGATTGAGGTGGCAACCAGTCTCAGAGAAGGAAAATTCTGCAAGAGATATGGTGCTCCTATGACTAATAGATTATGGAACACCTGATATAATGTGATGTGTACTGATGTGTAACAAGAGTGGTCCTTGTCTATACAAGGAACTTAATGAACTATGATTCATTTTTCTATTATTCTTTTAATTATTGCAAAATTTCTGTCTGAATTTAAACATTATTCATTGTCAAATATTTTCTCATGGTCTGCTAGTTCAAGATTCTGGTTGCAGTGTCTACACTGTTGAGTAGAACAGAATAGTCTGGCATTGGTAATTAATACTATGTTAGAACTAATCTTCATCTTTACCAAATATATTATTTCTTAGACTTCTATACCATTTTGGTAAACTAGATACAAGAATGAATTGCATCAATTACAAAATTTGATTAGCTGTTCACAAAATTAAATTTCAATCATTTAATCAACATTAAGGACATAAGAATTAAATGATTCGTATTGAATCCTGTCACTCATTCATGATTGACTTCAAAAGTAACCAGAAACCCAATCCTAAACAGGAAACAAGAGATAAACTTTTACTCATGTTCAAAGACTGGGGAGGTTCACACTCCTCCCCAGTCTTTTTAACAAGAGGGGAGGTTTATCCCTTATTTCCTGTTTAGGACTGGGTTTTTTGTTCCTCCTAAAATTTTCAAGTTTTAAATTTGGATGAAAATCTGGCAGAATAGTAAATATATAAGAAGATTTGGTAAAACAGATTTTATTACAACCAAATCTACAGAACATGAATTACCTTAGTCATATGAATGCAAAATCATTTTTTCTTTTTAATCAGTAAAATACACCAGAGTAAAATTTTTCAAAACTTATCTTATATATTTATAATTTGTGTTTAATAAAAAAAACAAAAAAACAAAAAGGGACATCTGTTTCAAATATGAAGTATCCACTATAATAACATTTAAAATGATCTCTTATACAGAGTCAATGAGTACTACCACCGAACCCTCCATCTGAGCAGTGCTTTGTGATTCATATATATCTTATCAACATTTGCTTATTTCTACCTACATTTATATACATTACACAGCAAACTAAGCAAAACTAACTATTAAAAAATTAAAAATTTTTGGATTTTGACATCATTTTGGGGACTTTTTTGGGGGGTCCATATTTATGAATTTGTTTTGATCATCCTAAGTTCTGAAAATAAACACGATATAAAATTCACTATTTTTTTATCCATAATATTGAATATGTTCAAATTAATCAACATTTTAACAAAAAATCTTCAGCTGGTGTTAAAAATTGCTGCAAAACATTGATTTATTTAAGATGAAATTATCTGTTATGACATGTCTCTAATTTGTATTTAGATACATTGTATTAATTTTAATTTTCTAGTTGAATTGTTCACCTAGATTGCAGATGACCCATTATTGTATATAATTAGGTTACAATAATATTTTTTATTTTATATGAATGCGACCTTATGAAAATTGAGATGTAGGTAAGGTGGTGGCTGTATCATAGATGGGAGAACACAAGACCTTTGCACCAGCCCTGATCTTATATATAAATATTTATAATATTGATTTTACATTTATATCTTGTTGCTAAACTAAAAAATAAAAGTATAGATAAATAATGCACACGTTCAATTTATTTTTATCTGAGGATGGAAACAATTCATCCAATTTGAGTACATGTTAAAACCTTTTCCATGAAATACTCTATATCTTTCTATATAAGTCATACTTTATACCTCAATGGTCAGATTACTGATATAAGGCTAACACCAAAACACCCGTTTGACACACTAATATCCTAATGAACCCCAAACTATTAAATAATGATTACAAATCAAAATGCACATACATTATATATATATATATATATATATATATATGCATTTTGATGGCTTTTCCTACACATATTAAGACAGTATACGTGGATCATCACTATGTTTTATATATATATATATATATATATATATATATATATATATGTGTGTGTGTGTGTGTGTGTGATTAAGCAAGAAACACATAGGAAAATCATTATATATTTAACATATTTAACTATTTTGAGTCAGCATAGATTTTTAGAATTGGAATCTTCTGATGAACCTGTTAAATTTACACAGATTTTCCTATTTGTTTCTTATTTATTCATTCTGCCAAATTTCATTCATTTTTTCAACTCTTTTACTCTCATATATATATATATATATATGTATGCATTTTGAGGTTCTCTGGTTACCTTGTTGAACATTCATTCGGTGCAGTTACAAGATCAAACACTTTCAACTGCTGGTGTATTTACATTTTGTAAAAACATTACACACTATGAAATCTGCCTTGCTCTGACGTGCGCCAATAGCCTGGTGGGTGGATTTCCGACTGCCGACAAACCAGTCAGGTTTCAGTCCCAGCTTGAGGAAAACGGTTAATCTAGGCACACTGAAGAGCTGTGATGCAGTGAAACAGGCCTGTTTGCAGATTGTATGTATATATATATATATATATATATATAATCATTTCACACAAAGCAAGGCAATAAAGCCATTAAGTTACAAGGGGTTACTGAGTGTGAGAGAATATTAGAAAAAAAGATACATTATTAAAGAGAAAGAAAATAAAAAATGGGAATTAATAAGACAAAAGATAATGATTGACATTGCATCTAAATATTTTTGTTACATCTCTTACCATTTCAACTGTAAAATGATGAGACTTAGCTGCCAATCTAGTACTGCATCTAAATTCATAAAATCCTCAGAACAATTACCATGAAAGTATTTATAGAAAAGTCAGAGGAAAGCTACATTACAGTATAAAGTGCCTGAAGCTGAGATGCCATATCAGGACATTGATGTTAATAACATTGCAGATTCTACATTGTATTTTATCAAAATAACTAAATATATAGCAGAAGCACCAGACCAGATGTGGCAGCAGTATTTTCAGCAAGGATGAATGGTAAGCTGATAAATATGTAAGATAGCTTCTGGCAAGAAAAATTGTCTAGCACAACACTGTGAACCAATTTTCCAAGCAGCAGACCTAGCAATTGATTCAATCTTTCCACTTCATGTCAGTAGAAAGAAAATGTTAGCCTGAGAAGGCACCAGGAGTTATTTTAGTTGAGATTAGCATCAGCCATGCTACTAGAAGACAAGAAGGGTTCTCTCAGATGATTAAAAGATTATGCATATATATATATATATATATATATATATATATATATATGAGAGTAAAAGAGTTGAAAAAAATGAATGAAATTTGACAGAATGAATAAATAAGAAACAAATAGGAAAATCTGTGTAAATTTAACAGGTTCATCAAAAGATTCCAATTCTAAAAATCTATGATGACTCAAAATAGTTAAATATGTTAAATATATAATGATTTTCCTATGTGTTTCTTACTTAATCACACACACACACACATATATATATATATAAAACATAGTGATGATCCACGTATACTGTCTTAATATGTATAGGAAAAACTATTAAAAAGTTGTAAGTTTAAAAATATATTTTTTTGACAATATTTGTTTATTTCTATTATTATATTTCAGACCGTCCAATTGTTTCTGATGAAGGACCGAGGACGGTCTGAAATATAAAATATAATAATAGAAATAAACAAATATTGTCTAAAAATATATTTTTAAACTTACAACTTTTTAATAGTTTTCTAATATATATATATATATATATATATATATATATATATATATAGTGTATTTGGACAGTAATCTCTATTTTATGCAAGTTTCATTAAAAACAACAGACAAGGTGCTGTGGTTAAGTTTTTTTAATGTCATTTTTCATGGGATCTTATATTTCTTCTTTTCATTACATAAATTATATAATAATTGTCCGAAGATTTTATTTATCCAAGTGCTTTCAACTATACTTTTAACCAATACCAAGGATAAATTTTATTTTAACTCAATATATGGATTCTTTATTACTCTTATTCTATTATCCTCTTATTCTGATTTTTTATAATTTTTTATTTGGTCTTTGGTCACATTTAAATACACATGGAGACCTATGAAACTATCTGTAACATATTTGTTTATAACACAAATATAATAGCACCATTTACATGTAAAAAAGGCTAAATTAATGGAAGCTTTACTCATAAAAATGAAAATGCCTACAATCAATATCAACTATGAACACAGCCATAATGTGCTGACTGTGTTTGGAAAATAAAGCATTCCTTTCACTCTAGATACATCCATAAAACAATCCATATATTCAGTTAAAAGTAAAATAAAATTTATCCTTGGTAATGGCTAAAAGTATAGGCAAAAAACACTTCGATAAATAAAATATTTGGACAGTTTTTATATAATTTATGTTCCGAAAAGAAAAAAATTATAAGATCACATAAAAAAATTCTATAAAAAAATTGACTACAGCAACTTATATATATATAAACTAAAATAAAGTTATAAATTTTTAAAGTGCACATGGACTTTATGGACACCCTATACCTAAATATAGATAAGGTTTTTCTAGGCAAGCCGTCTTTATAATTACATAGCTTAATATCTAGGGTTGGTTGGTTGATTGAAAGATTGATTTTTTTTTTTTACAGTTTATCAACCTTTTGTAGGTTATTTAAAGCCAGATTTTTAGATTGTAAGAATTTTGGGGATATAATAATGATTTACTGATACACATCCTACTAATTAGTCCATAGCTGGGGGGGAGAGGTGAATTTACACCTTTCTCAAAGCCATTTGCATGTAAGCGAATATAACAAACCCAACTGGAACTGAAACTCAGCTCTCTGATTTCCAATTCTAAGCTGTTATCCATTACATCACCTGCACAGTCAAGTTTACGATACCTAGTATTCACAAGCAGTCACCCAGGCTCTACATTGTTTAACTTTGGTAATTGTACAAGAACAAATGTTTCATCATGATATGGCCATAAGTTTTAATATTTTAGAATAAGCGATAGATGATATATGAAAAAAAAAAAAAACAACTTTTTAAATCAAAAAATCAAAACTTTTATCTACAGATAAGTGGATTTCAAATTTCAAGAAGTGATAAACATTTGGTTTATTATTAGTAAAAATAATAATTATTTTACCCTGACAAGTGGGATGGTGGATGATCAGTGAGGCTTCAAGTCATAAAATAAATCATTTGAACTTTTCAGCTATAGAGAGATAAATTTTGAATACATCAAGATAATGAATACATTATAGATAAGTAGGCATGAATAATATTTTTCCTAAATATCCCTTACCAAATTATAGGTGTGTGACATGAGAGAAAATATTGTAAAAAAACAATACCACAAGAAAATTATATTTAAAATAAAGAATACACATTTTTATAACATAGTTGGGTAGATTATTCTAAAATAATCAACCACTGCTACTTTGATTTATTTTTCTATGGTCTAACAGAAATTTTAAAGTTTTAACGAGTTTTCATAACTTTAATTTCTTTGATTTTGGTCCTGGCTGTGCATTGTAGTGCATTGGATATCAGCTCAGATCGAGAAATCAGGGAGCCAAGTTCGAATTCCGGCTGAATTCATTGCATTCACTTACACACAAATACCCTTGGGAAAGGTATTAATCCATCTATTCCTTCCAGTTATGGGTTAAATAACAGAACAGATTGGGTTCTATAGCCTTGGTCGGCAATCAGTCTACCGCAGAAAGCAATGGCAACCTACTGCGGGATAATCTTCTGCCCAATCAGTCATGTCTTGAAAGAGACATGATCGCCCAAGCGTGTATCACATATGGCACTTAACTGACTAACTTTAAATATTTGTTTATTCTTCTTTCCATAATGCTGCACTCAATAACCTCATCTTTTTATTAATAAACCAATTAATAAATATTAAATAAACCACAAAATATGAAACACAAAAAATATATTCAATTTCTAAAATTCAAAACAATATTCAGTGACTATTTAACAAACTTTGTTAGAATAAAAAGAAAAGAGTACTGAACTGCTATGTAATATCAATCTTCCAATATAACAGTGAATGCTGGACAATTTCCTCACAAATAAAGAGACTTGAGACAACAGAGATGTTGTTCTACACAAGGATACTGAGAATATCATAGAGCATTTGAGCAACAAGGAAGTTTTAAAATATGAGAACAGAAAGGACACTTAGAATCAGAGAGTTAAAATTTCTGAATATAAGAGAAAAGAGGGCCTGAAAAATTTGACACTCACAGAGTATGCTAAAGACAAGAACGACAGAGGGAAATAGCATGTAACCTACCTAAAAGGCTTGAGTAAATGGATAGAGGAACGGAGAGTGGGAGGTACAGTAAAAAGATAAACATTGCTAAGAGCTACAAAAGACAGGAAATTGTGGAGAGCCATGATTGCCCACAGACTGAGGAACATAACACATAAAAGATTCAACAAATATTAATCTAACATTAAAATGCTTGTGTGAATATTTTTTTTTTAATCATATCACCCCGAGCAAGGCAGTAACACCACTGATGTGCAGGGGGCTACATAGGAGTGAAAAGATTGGAAAAGAGAAAGCCAAAAACCACATCCTAAACAGGGAACAAGGGATGAGCCTTTTCACCTGTTCAGTAGACGAGGGTGGAGTGTTTTTATGAAAGATTAATTAATGAGGAAGGAGGGCTCGGAAAATCTGATACTTGCAGGACAGAGTGAAAGCAGAGAAAAACAGTACATAACATATTTGATGAGCTTAAGTAAATGGATGGCAGAACATGGAATTGGAGAGATAACAAAAAGATAAAATTTATTAAATGCTATAAAGGACAGGAAATTGTGGAGTGCCATGATTGCCTACATCCTGAGGGAACACAGCCCATAAAGAAGTAAGATGTACCTGCAGTGAATTATTTTATGCCTATCAGTGCCTGACAGAAACCCCTTTTACTTTCCTGTAGAATCAAAATATCTTTAATCTTTATGGAAATCTCCTAATCAAAAGAATTCCTTACTATCTTTAGCATCACTGTGTTTTTACTGAAATGTTACTCATTCAACAAGTACTTTTAAAATATAACACAGAAAATAGCCGTGAAAGGACATAAAAAATTGTTTTTTTAACAATCAGGACTTATTCACAACAACTAGTCCCATTCACAAATCAAAAAATATTTTCAACAAAACAAAAATTCCAACTAAAATTGAAAATTGAACAGAAATTTGTTGATTCAAATACTCTTCCAATGCTCCTCAACTAAAAGCACATAAAAATTTATATAAAACACAAAATATATGAATCATGAAAATAAAGTTAATCCTTGTAAAAGAAAAAATTAGTTTAATAATTTCAAAGATTTTTTTATATTAATTCCTAATGTTTTGCACTGGTGACATAATTTTAAAAAATAATTTATTTTGTAATATATTAAATTTACCCAGTCAAGCAAATGTTCTATATTTAATAATCGGATATTATTCAGTTTTGTGAAGCTTTTTATTCAAAGTTTTTTTTTCTCATTTGTTTACATTTTACTTGATTAAATTCCTTTTAGTACTAAAATATGATATAAACCTTCACAAACTTTTTTTCTTTTTCATAAAAGAACCATTACAAAAGAAGTCTGAGTGTATATGTGTAAGACTGAAGCCGCAAATTTTTTATCAATACTCATCTATTAACCACTTGACTCTAGTTCTTTCACCACCCCATATATCCTTTCCATTCTCTCCACCTTTGCAACTGTCATCACACCTGTATTCCCATCCTTCTCTGGCTCCTTTCTAACTGGTTCGTATTCCTCTTCACTCTCTTCTACTTAATCTTTTTACTCTTATGTAGCCCCCTGCACATCAGTGGCATTACTGTCTTGCTCGGGGTGATATGATAAAAAAAAAAATTTCACAAAGTTTTTTTACTACTGGAAATTCGACAGTAACAAATTTAAAAAAAGCAAGTATATAACTGTAGAAGGCTATTGAAGTATATTCTCCAAGTATTAGGAGCAGGGAGAGAATATGTACACTTATTCAAACAGTGAGATACCCTTTTTATTAATGTCCATGAATATAGTGATATTGGTAATAACAAAATAATTACAAGAAAATAATCCCTTTTCCCTTACCTTATTTTGACAACACTGTAAGGGAGCAAAGACATAGCCGGCCATCTCTTTGACACTTTTGGAAAAAGAAGTGGTAAATCCTGGAGTCGCCATAATCAAACAGGTAATAAGCAAAAATGAAAAAAGAAATAGAGGCAAACTATAAAGAGTAAAAAAAAAGAACAGTGAAGAAGAAAGAAGAAAAGGAAAAAGAGTGAATGAAAAAGAGGAAAAGGAAGAACAGTGAAGTAAAAAGGAAAAGTAAAAGCAAATGAGAAAGAGGGAAAGGAGAAAGAGCGAATGAGAAAGAGGGAAAGGAGAAAGAGCGAATGAGAAAGAGGGAAAGGAGAAAGAGCAAATGAGAAAGAGGGAAAGGAGAAAGAGCAAATGAGAAAGAGGGAAAGGAGAAAGAGCGAATGAGAAAGAGGGAAAGGAGAAAGAGCGAATGAGAAAGAGGGAAAGGAGAAAGAGCGAATGAGAAAGAGGGAAAGGAGAAAGAGCGAATGAGAAAGAGGGAAAGGAGAAAGAGCAAATGAGAAAGAGGGAAAGGAAAAAGCGAATGAGAAAGAGGGAAAGGAAAAGGAGTGAATGAGAAAGAGGGAAAGGAAGAAGAGTGAATAATAAAGAAGGCAGAAGAGTAAACAAGTGAAAGAAAAAGAAAGAGTGAATGAAAAACAAAACAAAAGAGAGGAAAAGGGAAAACAACTAAAAAAGAAGAAAAGAGAAAACTGCAAAAAAGGAAAGAAAAAACAGAGAAGGGAACTAGAAAGAGAAAAAAAGCCGAACAGCTTGGAAAATAAGAGAGAATGAAAAGATATTGTGGTGCTGGTAATATCGTACTAGGGATATCCACGGTAAAGGTTTGGATGGGACAGTATCCTTCATGAAGCAGGGTCAGTCACAGAGTTGGTCATGGGGTTGGAGAAGAAGTTGCAAACATTTTGGAAAGAATATCATGGCACACAAATTTGGCAGGTTCTTGTAAATCATTTTCAGATTGTGTTACATTAAGACCACTGATATGCAACAGGGCAGAAAAAGTTCTTAGACACTTTTCAAGGTGATTCCCTGATACCTGAATTGCCCTGCATGCATGTTCTGAGATAATAATATCTCTAACAGATAAACCACAACTTATCATCATCTTATTTTTAATTTTTTTTTCATTTCTTTTTGTGTGCATGTGTGACTTTTATTTTAAAATCAACCTTTTTCTTTCATTAAAGAGATTTAATAAAAAAAATAAATAAATTTTAATAGTCCAAATATCCAAAGACTTTGAGAGTAATCCTAAAATCCAGATATGGTAATACTTGATCAATCATTTTCACTAGTTATGAATAAAAATTTGAACCATCCAGTATCATAAATACTTGTATCCTGCATCATCTAAAATATATGCTTCAATGCCAGTTGTTATTGATGATCTTGCCATAGGGCCAGTAATATAGGTACATGGATTGCCAGGGCCGGCAATATAAGAGTATTGTTGTCACCATGTAGCATTGTATAATAAACTGTTGCTGATAATTGCATGTTATGTAAGGTAGCCCAGAAATGATGATACTCTACAGTCCTGTTGTCAGAAAATATCTATATTTCTGTTGAATGTATGCACTTGTTTGTAAGAGAAAGAATAAGAAAGTGAAAGTGAAAGTAAGAGATCCAGTAGAGAACTATTTATATAGATTACGACAATACTATAACAATCCTGATGAGACAGAAGCTGAATCAGTTTAGGGTCATATTCTGTTGTAACAAATAGATGTTTGTTGATATCATGGTTATAATGAGTAAGTGATCTGTTATCAAAGGAGAGAGACTAGATTCAGAACACTTTCCAAACAGAGTCTAGTCATATTTATAAGCATCCAAAGAGAGTCAGTTACCGGGCCAGTTCTCAGTTGCTGTGTCGGCTGCTACATCCGAGTTTGTGCTGTTGTATGGTTGAGGTGTCATGGCCAGTCACTGTCCACAGTAGGCTTTGACCACAGTGGCAACACAGCCAGGCTGACTGGGCTCTCCTCTTGGCAATCACTGTTTGTCATCAGCTGTGGACACTGTCAGCACCCTTGGCAGTGCGACTCCGAGAGGACCTCACACACAAGGCACTATACACAACAGTGATGAAGATGATGATTAAGAAAAGCAGCAGTTAATGGAATCCATCCCACGCGCTATATCTCCATCTGCTGCACACACAAGCACCAACGAACATACAATAGATGAGTGCTAATAAAGTTGGTAAGATTTGTTCGGACCAGCAGAGCAGGGGAGAGAGAGGGAAAATTGGCCACTAGTAGTAGTAGCTGGTCTATAAGAATGAGAGAAGAGGAAAGAGTTAGAGAGAAGAGAGGGTGTTGTAGGAAAAAAAAATGAATGAATAAAATAAAAAACTGAAAATAAGAGCTGTAGAAACATTGAACCAAAAAATTAAGAAAATCATCTGTGTAGTAAAGTTAAAGAAAAGTGAGAAAAAGAATATGGAGATTGAAGTTGAAAAAAAAAAAAGGAGAGTAAGAGTGCTAGGGAGAGTAAGGATACAAAAGGAGAATAAGGAGGAAAGAATTCATGAGAAACATTAACCAAAAGATTAAAAAAGCTAATAAGAGAAATAATTAAAAAGAGAGCAAGAAAAAAGAAGTAAAAAAGAAAAAGCAAAGAAAAAAGTAAAAGTAAAAACAAAAGGAAGAAAGTGAAAAATAAAAATATTAAGGAAAAGTAAAAAGAAAAAGTAAAGAGGGGACAAGAAAGTAAAAAGTAAAAAAAAGAAAATTTAAAAATGAAGTTTGGAAACAAATAAAATAAGGATGTAAAATAGAATAAAAAAAATAAGAAAAGACAAACATAAAAAATGACAAAGGGAGTTGAACTACACAAAGTATTAAACAGGAAAGAAAGAAGAAGAAAAAAGCAAAACTCAGTTACATATTCTTACAAAAAGAGGGCAATGTTTAAAATATTGAAAATATTTTTAAAAAAGAAAATGGTGAAAAAAGATAAATAAAAGCAATTTAAGAACTTAAAGGAAAGCAAATAAGTGTAAGTGTAATTGTAATGTACGGAAAACAGGTTCAGAATGTGGTTATAGGGAAAGAAATTGTAGAAAATGTTTTTTTACAAAATAAAAATAAATGGATAGACACAAAATGCAGATAAATAATGAAGGATAAAACATTTTCTTTTTCAATAGGTAAATAAAGATGGAAATGTTTAAAGAAATGGCAGACAAAGAAAAGAAAGAGGAAAAAGAAACTTAAGCAATAAAGAAAGTA
Organism: Ascarosepion bandense; assembly: GCA_037127315.1. Lineage (NCBI taxonomy): Eukaryota > Metazoa > Mollusca > Cephalopoda > Sepiida > Sepiidae > Ascarosepion > Ascarosepion bandense. The sequence goes on from JBBBDQ010000479.1 coordinate 3,851,664, forward strand.
TAGAAAAAGAGGGAAAGAGAGATCATGAAATTGAAAAAGAAAAGGCAAGTGAACAGAAGTCCAATAAAGATAAATCCAAGGAAAAAAAGAGAGAGTAGTGGAGTAAAGAAAAAAGAAAAGGAAAGAAAAAAAAGTGATATTTATTTAATAAGAAACAAAAATAGAAGAGTAAATTAAAAAAATGGAGAGTCGTAGATTAAGTATAAGGAGTTAGATAGCAAAAAGGAGAGCACAGATAAAAAGAGGAGAAGATAAAGTTTTTTTTTAAAGAAACAGACTGTTAAAAAAGTGAAGAGAAAAGAGGAAATTATATGAAAATAAGTAGAAAGAGATGCTACAGTGATGAAGCTTCTTACTTCAGCAGCAGCAGCTGGACAGTGTCAGACAGAGGACATGTGGAGGGAGAGAAGGATGAGTGGATAGGGTAATACATTTACAGTCACAGCCAAGAACAGAAGATTCTTTCAAAGGAATAGAAGCTTGAGAAGGGAGCTAGAAACATGTGGTTATGTGAGTAACAATAACATCACTAATGATAAACTCTACCTTGGTTGCACACAAACATTCAGATAAAAATATTCAAAGCAAAGCTGGGAACTTCTGATGATAATAATGATCAAATATTGACAATGACAGTGTTATAGAATTAGCAGTTATAATAGTAGTGACCAATGGTACTTAACAGTGACCAGTACATTACAATAAAACTAATTCATATCTGTATCATTTGAACTGGCAAGTCAAGTTCACATTCCAGCTAGCATTCACTTTCACACAAATGCACTTGGGAAAGGCATCAAATATCTCTTCTCCTCTAGCTATGGACTAAATAGCAGAGTAAAACAGGTCCATCACCTGAATCTTTTAAGTGTGGAGTGGGGCAGTCTTTAAGTCAGAAATCACTGGTAAGAATTTGCACAGTAAATTTTTTTGACATCATTTTTCCTAGGGGATGAATATTTTTATGGTTAGGACTCTGCTAATGGTGACAGACTTTGAATAGACTTTTTAGCCTTGTGTGGTAAACTTAGAGAAGGAAAACTATGAATTCCAAAATGCAGAGAAGGTAATGGGAAATCCCTCTACTATCTTCCCATGAAGTAATCTGTAGAGAGCCATGAACGTCTGTGTCCTGAGGAAACATGGCAAAATTAATTTACAACAGACAACGTTTACTTCTAAGCCAGTCATGTTAAAATTTACTCAGCAGTTCACACTGAAAAAAAAATTTGCATTGGTGACAATGAATATAGTTTACTGGTGTCCAGAAAATAAATATATATTTTTTTTTAATCATATCACCCCGAGCAAGGCGATAATGCCACTAATGTGCAGGAGGCTACATAAGAGTGAAAAGATTGGAAAAGAGAAAGCCGGAAACCACATCCTAAACAGGGAACAAGGGATGAGCCTCTTCACCTGTTCAATAGATGTGGGTGGAGTGTGAACCGGGCAATAGTTTAGTCTATCTACCCCAATAGAAAAAAAAAAAAGAAAAAGGAGTGAAAAGATTGGAAAAGAGAAAGCCGGGAACCACGTCTTAAACAGGGAACAAGGGATGAGCCTCTTCAACTGTTCAATAGATGTGGGTGGAGTGCGAAACTTAACCAACACTCCTGAGAAACACAACCAACCAGCTAGCTGTGCTTACACCCAATTTTTGGTCTCTATAAATGTTCAGCAAGCATCAATGAATGTCAATAGATACAATATTTTTCACAGTGACACACCTTTGTTATACATACACACACACACACACACACACACACACACACTTTCATGTCAGACATAACTTTACTAGATTGCTAGTCAGCTGCTATTTGCAACAAAGCAAAAGAAAATTATGGGATGTTGGTAGAAAATTTCAAATGAACATAAGAAAAGACATTGCTTTCAGAATGACTGCCAGTAGATGTATACATGGATCTGGTTTCTCTTAAAATACTTTTTTTTTTTTTTTTTAGGAAAACAGATTCCTCAAGTCCAATAGCTTTTATGGGGATTTCCATCCAAACCTATTTCACAATAACCAATAGAGTGTTTCCTGAATCTCACTTAAAATTATCAAATTTTTATATTTGCTTCCTGAACTTAAAATACTTTGGTTTATAGAGAGTCTACAGGACGAACATACATATATACATAGTGGTTTTCCCAATGGGGAAAAAAGAAATACAAGTTCCTTTTGGAAGCAAATATTTTTTTTTTTTTTTTTGTAGAACTTCCCAATTTAGTTGGTTGTTATTAATTTCACTCTTTAAAAAATATAAAACAGGAATAACAAATAATGTTTATAAAAATAAGTTATGTCAGATAAAATGTTTTTAAAATATAGATTTTCTTTGTTTAATCAATTCACCCCAAGCAAAGTAACAATGCCACTAAGACACAAGGAGCTACTGGGAGTCAAAGAGAATGAAAAGATGTTAAAAAAGAAACCAGAAACTCAATCCTTAATAGGCAACAAGGGATAAACATCTACTTCTGTTCAAAAGACCAGAGAGGTGTGTAAACCAAACAATAGCCAAATCTATTTACTCTTATTAAAATATATTTCATTATCAGGTATAGGAAATTTAAATAATCACTTTGAAGTTAAGATTCACTCAAATTATGTTCAAATTGCAAAGTTTAATTTAAAAATTAGACTGAGATTTAAAAAAAACATTGATTTTTAAAAGAAAAGATCTTGTTCAGCAAAGATGCAAGTTACAAATTGGAGACATCAAAATCAAACAAATACAGAAATTTATTGTCTGGAAAGTATTTTAACGGACATTGAAAAATGTGATACAGAAATATGAAGGCTTATTGAAATAAATAAATAATGCCTTCCAAAAGCTAAACAAAGTATTAAGAAAAAGGAAAATTTTGTTAGAAACAAGAGTGCTCAACTGCTATGCTATACTATTTCTCCTATACTGGCAGTGAATACTTGACATTTTCCTGATAGATGAAAAGGAGAATTGAGGCAACAAATATGTTTCTAAAGAAGGATGCTGAGAATACAGTGAGTGGACAGATAATGTGAGTAATTAGAAAGTTTTAAAGAGAATGGTAACAAAAAGGACACTTGTACTTAGAATCAAAAACAGACAGCTGAAATTTCTGGGACACATAATGAGGAAAGACGGCTTGAATTTAACACTTACAAGTGAAGACATATAAGGCAAGTGGAGCAGAATGAAACATCAAGTGATCTACATCAAACTTGTGTAAATGGATGACAGAACACTAACAGGAATTGGGTTAATGAGACACAAACAATGTTTTTTAGAACTACAAAGGATAAGAATAAGATGTTGTGGAGAGTCATTATTGCTTTTTATAAAGGGCATAAAATACAACTGACTGATCATTATTTTTTTTTTTTTTTAGCTAAAGAAAACAAATATTACAAAATTGGACATTTCTATGCTATGTTAAGGTTGTTTGATAGTCATTTAAAAAGCTAAAGTTGTCATTTTGGAATTGTTGAACGTATTTCTTTTTAATAAAAAGAAAATTTTCTAAATAAATGAATTCCACAGGTGTACAAATTTAATTATTATTTTTAATGTCTTCATTAAAAACTTGTTCTTAATCTTGCAATGATTTTTTTTTGTTGTTTTTGCTAAAAAAATAAAAAGAAACTAAAACTAAAAGTCAAAGTGCTTATTTTTCACCCCAAAATTTACAAAAATCCCTCGGTGAAAAAAAACAAAAAAACATTTCATTTCAGACACCAGTGAATTTGTTGAAAAATAAAAAATATAATTATTAATTTTTGGAAAGAAAAAAATATTTTCACTAAATTTACTGGTGTAAAAAAAAAAAAAAAAAAAAAAAATGTTTATTTATTTTTTGTTATTTTTCATTATCAAGACGACACGATGGGAAACATACAGGTGTGCCTGACTGTCTATATATGAGCCAGTAATTAATGTTTCCTATTGTTTTAGAATAGATTTCTATTCCAAATGAGATGTGGGGTCTGTCGGTGTCACTGTTAAACTTTTTTTTCTTTTTTTTTGTAAGGATGTTTCGTGCGTACGTGTGGTTTAAAAATCAGTTACTGATGAAAAGTGAAAACAACAAAAAAGTAACGTTGTTAGGAGAAATTAAAAGAAGAAATACCGTTTTATTTTTTTAATTATTTCATCTTATTTGGCAATCATTGAGAAAATTGATCATGTAATTAATTGTGCTGATTTAAGAATAATCAAATAGCAAAGAAAAAATTCAGCAATTTAACAAATCTATTCAAATAAAAATTTAAACAATTATCGATTTCAGTCCGACTGACTTCCCCACCAAAAAAGAAATAACTAGCGTACAAATTGAAAAATAAACGATGTCCTAAAGAAAAAATCTACTGTAAAAATGTTTTGGGGAGTGAGCTGAATAATATACCGGCGCAACACAGGCTTGAACCCATTTTTTAAAGTAAACGTAGGTGAAAAATATATATACGACGTCTTTATAAAATGAGCAATGCCACTCACCCCAACAACTTCAATCGTCGCAGCAACAGTAAAAATGTGTCGAAAGTTCATAAGCAAAAGAGACAAAAAAGAAATAGAAGTCTAAGAAGGAAAAACGGATGCGAGAGGGTGGACTAGTGAGTCCTAACCAACAGAACACAGTTCTTAACAGAAATCATTGATTTGTTTGAGTTAAAAGAGAAATAAAAATGGGGAAAAAAAGGACCTCTTTTCTTTTATATACACTTTCTTTAAAACATCTAACACTACAAAAAGCACGATAAATTTATAAATTATAAGCGGCATATCGTTGCTACAAATGCAATTAAGGATCAAAGTTGGCGCCAAAATCTTATTTACTGTAATGCGTTTTGTGTTCTTTTCCTTTTTATTATTCTCGTTACTTTTATTATTTTATCATCTTCAGTTTTTAGCTTTCTTCAAAAAAGAAAAAGAGTAATTTACTTCTCTATCACCTCAAAGACACGAAATATGTAGAATAGCGAAAGACAGAAGAGAATAGAGAGTGAAACGGAAGATTTGTAATAATATGGAAGTTGAACCTACGATAAAAATCTACTTTATTGATTGCTAGACTTCAATAGTAAAGTAACTAACATACGACTAAGAGAAGAAAACGAAGTCAGTTAATTAAACAAGAATTTTGCATATATTTTCTCTCACGCGTGTCTACGAGAGAGAAAGGACATTTCTGTTTAACAAGTTTTCCAATTTGTTCAACGAGTTTTCTAGTATTCATTAAGTTTGGTTTTATTTCGGAAATAACAAAGCAAACTTAATAGCGAAACTTTTTTTTGGAACTTCAAATGGTTAAATTTAATATTTTAAAAAATCTGTTCTGGAAAGGGCTTCAGTTTTTAAGCTTTTTATTGTTCTTTTGTCGCCAAAACATTTTCATTTATCACGAATCATATTTCCATTCGTATATGTCGTGAAAAGTAAAGAATCCTAATTTAATCACAGAAAGAAAGGTTAATAATCGTTACCCGGCACTCTGACATTAATCATTAATTACATTCTAAAAAAAAAAAAAAGAAACTAAAAATTCCTGACACCATTATTTTTCTCACTTTCTAATAAAGAAAGAAGTGTAAATTTATTTGTGTGTGTGAATGCAAACAGGTCGCTGTGCAAAAATGCGTATGTCACTAAATAAAAATAATTAGATATGTGTAGTTTTTGTTTGTACACGTGTGAGTACGTATGAAAAAACGTCAATGTGTACGTAAACTCAAAATTGTGAAGGAAGACACGTGATAGTACCTCAACAAAGATACAAGAATAGCGGGAGATCCGGTACAAGACCACAAATGTAGGAATTAATGGTCTGCTATTCTTAATTTGTCCCCTCATTTTGGGAGAGGGATCCTTAGATTAGTTAGTGGCACTAAGTGACAAGTTTGAGGCACCCACTGATCATGGAACTACAAATTAACAATTAGTAATGATCAGCAAAATGAATTTATTTGCTTCATGGTCAATCATCCAATGTGAGTACACACTTTTAAGTCTATATTGCATACTAATGTACTGATTTTATGAGTATTGCACAATTTACAATATTTATGAATATACCAACCAGTGTACAAACTTTTAGGAACTTCAAAGACCATGCATGCATTTTTAGACAGACACTCAAATTTCAAGACAATATTTTTTATTTACAAAATTTGTTAGTATATGTTAGTATTTGTTAGTATATGTTTTATTTACAAAATTTGTTAGTACATGCCTGTTTTTAAAAAATTAACATTAATTACTAGTTTCTTTAATTAAATTCTAAATTTATAAAAATGATTTTCCAACACCACTCGATTTATTGCATATTGTCAAAAATTTCAACCTACCAAATTATTAAAACTCTCCCTTCTTGTATTAGACTTCCAGGCATGGTGCCACAAAAAAAATAAGGGGGGGAGGTAGTTTCCTGATTCAATAAAATATTTTTTATTTGATCTTCCCATAAAAAGAAAGTTCATAGAGTGTGGTATAATGAATAACAGCTCAGACTGAGGAATCAGAAAACAAATTCAAATTGTAGTCATTTGTAACTTGTTACATTGATAAAAGTATGAATCCATCTCTTTGCTTCCTAGTTATGGGTTGTACTGCATGACAGACTGTGTCCTATAGCCTTGATTGGCAGCCAGTTTACTGTAGAAAGAAACGGCAACTTATTGTGGGAAAAAATCTGCAAAGACAGATTTTCTCACAGTAGGTTTTCAAAAAATTGTAATTTTGTTTGCCGTTGTTTTTATTTGAGCTAGTGGCTGCAATACTAGTTGTCTGCTACAATTGCACTCTGAATGCTCTCATTCTTTCAAGTGGGAAAGTCCTGCCTACCTAGAAAAATCAACCAGAATACTTTTTACCTAAATTCACTGACTACAAGTTCTAAAGAACTATCAAGACCAGCTATTAGGATTTTTTTTATTTTGTTTATTCAGCTTATATATATATATATATATATATATATATACACACACACACACACACACAAGGTGGGTTTTGATAGTATTGGTTAAACAATAGTTAAGCATACAGTCTAAAGAGTGCCACTTGTTAAAGGAGAAAATAACTTCAGTCAGTCAGCTAACTGCCATACATGCTTTGGCGATCATGTCTCAAAATAGACATGACTGACTGGGCAGAAGATTTTCCTGCAGTAGTTTGCCGTTACTTTTACGATAAGACCGGTTGCGAACCAAGGCTATAGAACCCAATCTAACCTGCAATTTAACTCCTAACTGGAGGGGAAAGAAATGGATTAATACCTTTTCCAAGGGTATTTGCACATAAGTGAATGCAACAAATTTAACTGAAATTTGAACTTGGCTCTATAATTTCTCGTTCCAAGCTGATATCTACTGTACCACAACATACATCTGAAAATAACTTACTTGGATGGAAAGTTCTTGAGAGTGCCACAAATCTTGCCAAAAATGTTAACATACACCCAGTTTTTTCTAATATCACCCTTCTTAAAAGATATCCTCTTTTCCCAAGCTAACATACATCACCATAAAAAATTAAAAGAAAATGTCCTCATCTTGGTTGCCATTTGTATGAAGTTTTGACTGTTGTACACTCAGGCCTTTTTCAGATGCTAGGAATTTCAAATTGAATACTTTACTATGATCACTGGGATATATCATTCTCATTCTTTGCACAAAGCCCCTTTTGGTAGTCATGACGCCATGGCCCAGTGGATATAGATGTTGGTTAGTTCCAGTGACTTGACCCAAAAGAGTTGTGAGTTCAATACCAGGCTACAGCAGTGGTGAACAAAAACGTTGTACAAATGGCAACCAAGATGAGGACAATAGTCCAAATAATGTAAACAGAGTAAATACTTCATCTCAGAAATATAGACAAATACTAAAAGAAAATGGTTCAATCAAAACCTATTATTTAAGATAAATACATAATTTGTCAAATTTAAATACTATATATGAACTACATCAATAAATATAAACAGATAAGAAAATAAAAAATTCAACAATAATTACCACATTTAATCACTTTTATTTATTAGGATTTAAATTACATCACTTAGCATTATCCATAGTTTACCTTGATTTTCACAATTAGCCTGGAGAATATTCATGAGAGTTCTTAAATTCAAAAATTTTGAAAACCTAGCGATATTTTTTACTTTAGTTCATAAAAACATGTTGCCAAATAAAATCCTCACATTTGACTTTATCGAGTTTATCAGAGGACGAAGCACACTGGTAAAAAAATAAATTTTCCTTCTGGTTTTATCCATACAAAATTATGCACTAATATACATTAAATTTAATATATGTATACATACATATATCACACAAATTTCTGTACATCAATAAGCAGAGTGATAAAATAAATAATTATTTCATACAAAATATTTTTCATTGTCACTACACTTAATGTGGTACTTCACCATAATGTGAATTAAACATTATACAGTGAAATTTTCAGATCAAAATTCAGGCTAAAAACTTACTGATTCCACTTCATATATATAATGAGAACATCTTCTAAATGAGGGTTACTAAACAAATGTAGTGAATGCCACATGGTATGTCCTTGTACTAAACAAATCAGTCAGTCAGTTAAGTGATATATGCTTTGAGCGATCATGCCTTGAAAGAGACATGACTGACTGGGCAGAAGATTATCGCACATTGCTTTCTGCGGTAGACTGGTTGCCTGTCAAGGCTATAGAACCCAATCTGTCCCATTATTTAACCCATAACTGGAAGGAAGAGATAGATTAATACCTTTCTCACCTGTTTACTTAATAATCTCTTTCAAATATATGGTGGGTAGATATCTGCCATAAAACAGTAATTATCAAGGTTATTTTAGAAGTTTGATTCTTGCTGTATAGTATACTACTGTGATCTTGTGTCAAAGTATTTAAAATTTAGAATTCGCTCTCATATATAATATTAAATGTAATACTATTAAAATAGTTATCAAATTTCACTACTTTGTCAGTAAACCCCATGAAGCTGAGTAGCAGAATTTAATAAGTAACTATTTTAATATTATATTATTATTGCCAACTTTGGCATTAAGCACTCAGTTTATTTTATATCTTAAGCTTTTATGATTAATATATATATATATATATATATATGTATATATAAAAAGAGAGAGAGTGCTCTCTGGCTATTGGCGTGTGATACATCATACACTAAAAGTCTGGCTCCTTCCACCGAGTGCCCATAGCTCAGAGGTAGAATCACCGACATGCCAATTCAGTCCGGTTTCAATCCTGGGTTAAAAGCAATCAGATGTCTAACCGTACTGATGAGCTGTGATACAGCGAAACAGATCTGTCTGCGGATGACTATATACATATATATATGTTCTTTATTCTATCATATATATATATGATAGAAAATGAGATCAAGTTAAAATATGCAAACATGCATGTAAATAGACAAGCGTTTCTATACACACCTAAACATGCAAAATATTCCATACACAAACATTTAAAAATAATTATCTATCGCTTTAATACATGTGACACATATCTGATAAATAAGAATCAACCCTAACCATAATATCCTCGTATAAAATTTTTGTAAAACTTTTTCTTTTTAACTCAATCTCTGAGGAAGTTTTAATAAAAGTGAAACATGCTAGACAGAGATGTTTACAAATTTTATATTTGTATAGTCTTATATAAGTGGACATTGAAGTTAACACTTAGGAGTGACAGTCTGTTGTGTGCTTAAATGCAATCTGGCTTGACTGTCACCTCTGGGTGTTGATTACAATGTTTTTACATACGTAAATTTGTGTTTTTATATTTACATACGCATATTGAACACTTTAAACCCATAAATATAGTATACCTAAAAAATATATTTTATTATATATATGTGAGCGTGTGTGTGTAAGTATGCAGTGTGGGTAGAGAGGAATCCAAAAAGCGCCCTAAATATATATGTATATAAATACATGTAGAGCAAATATAAGAAAAATTAAGGCAGACATGTTATTTCATGGTAAATCGGAAGTATAGGCCTATTTCAGGCGAACTATCATCAGCTTCATATATATATATATATATATATATATGATAGATGGAGAGGTTCACAGTATGCATTTTATTCTTGGTAATGAGTTCAAATTTCAGTTGAATTTGTTGCACTTACTTATATGCAAATACCCTTGAGAAAGGTTTTAATCCATTGCTTCTACCTCCAGCTATGGATTAAATAGCAGGACAGATAGCGGGTTCTATAGCCTTGGTTCACAACCAGTCTACTACAGAAAGGAGTGTCAACCTACTGCGAGAAAATCTTCTGCCTAGTCAGTCATGGATCAAAAGACTTGATTGCCCAAATCATGTATCACATATGGCACGTAACTGACGGACTGTGACAAAAGTGCAGTATCAACTATTCACTTCTCTGCCATATTTCTGTCTTGGTGTAGTTCACAGAAAAGCATTAAGAGATGCCCTGGTCCTGGTGATTCTAACCCTGCAGCCATACCTTCCTCATATTTTTTTTTACTTTTTAAAATCAGTGTTACCCTAAGCTCTAAAACACAAGGAATTACAAGGTGTAGAAGAATTAGGAACAGAAAAATTAATAATGAGAAGAGAAAAAAGTAATCAGGACAGTAAATAATGATTGAAATTGCATTTAAATTTTTGCAGATTACAGTTAGCTGGAAAGCATGGAACCTGAAGGGAGTTCTACAATCGAGAAGTGTGAGAAAAGAAATTGTTAGCATAGAACTTATAGCTACATCTAACCAGCTCAACTCTAAATTGATGATATCTCGACACTAGTCTGGTCGTCTTCTTTTTCTATGTGCCTTGTCCTTTCAGGACATAAGCGATCATGGCCTTCCATGACTCCCTATCTCTGCTAGCTCTTGGCACGCTTTCTCCTGTTACACCAGTCAACCCCTGTTCTGCCATCAAGTATGTTACATGCTGTTTTCCCCTGTCTCTCCTTCCCTCTATCTGGCCTGTTAGTATCAGATTCTCCAAGCTCTCCTGCCTCATTGCATGTCCAAGGAATTTTAGCTGTCTCTTCCTGATGCTCAGTATTCATTTTTTTTCACATTCATCCTTTCCAAAACCTCATCATTGCTAACATGTTAATCCATGATATTCACAGCATCCTTCTGTAGAGCCACATTTCAGTTGCTTCAAGTTTTTCCTTCATCTTCAATGAGATTGTCCAGCATTCTTTGCCATATTGAAAAAATGACATCACATAGCAATCCAGTACTCTCTTAATACTCTACTCAGCTTCTGGAATGCGTCCTTTGCCATGCCAATTTGCCTTTGGATCTCTGTGTCACACTTTCCGTCTTCTGTTAGAACACTTCCCAGATATTTCTGGTACTCTGCTTAAATTCATGAAGTCTAGATATCATAGAAGGGCTCTTCCAAACAATTACCTTGAAAGTATTTATAAAAAAGTACAGACAGGCAACCTTATGGTTATGGGCAATTGAATGAAGCCAAGCCACCAGATCAGGACCAATAATATTGCTGATTCTTCTTTGGATCTTATCAAGGAGCTCAAGATAAATAGCAGAGACACTGAATCATATGTGGTAGCAATATTCTTAGCATTGAAGAATAGTAAATTTATAGATAAGCCAGACAGATTCCAAAGAGAAAAATTGTCTCGACCAACACAGTGAACCAACTTTCTAAGCAGTTGACCTAGCAATGGATTCAATAGAGTCTTTCTGCCTCATGTCAGCTGAGAATATTATCTCAAGAAGGGGCAATGAGTGTAGCATCTGAAAGGCACATAAATAATGGCGAGATGTTTAGTTTTAGAGACATTAAAATTGAAAAGCCATCTTTTGCTTTAAAGAGGGAGAGTTTGTGAAATACTAACCCCAGAATGTTTGCAAAAACTGCACAATTTTTAGTCATGGACCCATATTTATATGTATTGAAACTCCACATTAAAAAAGACCTTGTGTCATATTCCACTACTGTGGGATTGGGAAGAATAGGTAAGTAAATATTATTTAGATATCGATAGGTCGACAGACAGATAGAAAGAGGAATTGCAAAGGTGAGCATTCAAGATCAAATCATTGTAGTGGCACAAAAGGGATTCACACTGAATGTGTATAAAGAAGTGCTAAAAAAAATTTTCCTGACATGCACTTAAATATTACTAAATGACCAAATATCAGATTTTGGGTGAAAGAGCTTCTTGATTTGGCTGAGAACTTTCCAACACCTCCTCCTCAGAATAAAATGCAGTAAAACGTCTTATCCTCACATGCAACAGACAACTAATTTATCTACCAAAGGTCTACATAAATATCTATATATGTTCAATACATGACCTACTTTCTTTTATGCAGTTAAAATAACGGTTGTGGCTCATTTTGTAAAAACATGTTTTTATTCCTCTCAATTGTTCAAAATCAAGCATTAAAGTAGACAATACTGAACACTCCATGTCTAGAATATTATTAAATCTTCTTTAGTACGATGGGTGTTTGAAATACTTGCAGAAGGTTTTCTTTAAATATTTAGCAAATAGCCAGTCAAATCCTCATGTTTAATCAAGTAGTTTTTAAAATACACCAGTTAGATACAGTCACTTTCTCACCGGCTCAATGTGGCTTCCCTTTATCTCTTCTACAAATACTTTCATGGCTTCTGCTCCGATGAACTTAGCTCACTGGTGCCCCCTATATATGAATTTACTTGAGCCACAAGATTAGCAACTAGGTCCCACCCTTTTACTGTGAAACCAATAAAATGTAAATGCAAATTCTACTCCATCAGCTTTCTTGTACTTCCCGCCTGTTTAATTCCCTTCTGTTTACTTGCTTCCCCAGCAGCTACAATTTCCAAGAATTTAAATGTAAAGTCAATAGTCATCTCCTATCTCACTAACCTGCATTCTCTCTCTCATGCTCCTTTCTTCATCCACTCCACTCTCATCAGTATTCTCATCCTTCTCTTACCCACTTCCTGACACCCCCTATAATCTGTCACTCTTTCTCATAACTTTCCTCCTGTGCACAATAGTGGCAGTAAAATGCCTTGCTTGGGATATGATTATAAAAAAAAAAAAGTAACAAGAAATTTCTGGTTTTATTTATAATATTTGAGTACATTACAGTTTTATTCATAACATTTGAGTACATTATAGTTTTATTTGTTTACCAAAAATAAAATGAAACCTACTTTAGCGTCCTTGAAATTTTGAAACAAATTCATTTTTTTAATGTTTATATTATTTACATGAGTGCATTGCCGAGTGGTTAGAACATTCACTTTCTGACCATGAGACCCAGGTTCAAATCTCACAATGGTTGATTTGTCAAGAAAGTGACTTCTTGATGTTGTTGGTCTGGAGAAGGTGATCCCAGCATGCACCACTTTTGGAAAGTGTCTGAAAACTATACCACAAATTGATCCAGGTCTTGTGAGTGAAATTGGCTGGACAGAATCCTTTGGGAGCCATCAATGCTTGTGCTAGCATGAATTCAGATGTCATCGTGACCGAGGGTTTGAGCATGCTCACCTTATTCAGACTGTTGATCAAGTTCAATAATGCACTCTTTTACAAAAGCTATAACTAAAGTCTGCTCAGCATAGTTGCATGATAAGCCACTGGTGGATTCTGTGAGTATTGATAATGAATAGAATTATTTTTTAAAGATTTTTAAAAACTTTTGTAGAAATATTTTAATATGTTATTGAATGAAAATATGCATGCCAGGCATCTACAACAGAGATTTGCTAGCTGCCCTACAAGAAGAACAGTCTCAGCCCAGTCATCCATCATCCATTTGCTGTTGACAACAAAGATGACGATAACAGTCAGTGTGTACATAATATAAGTAATGATAACGCTACATTTCAGAAATTCAAATAGAAATCCTTTTTAATATGTCTTTTTTCATTTTTCTTAAATAAAACTTTTTCCTTTCCTTTCTCTTTTATATAAATCCCATAAAAGCCAAGAAGATCACTCTGGGCGAGTGGTTCTTAAACTTTTTAACCTTCTAGGCTACATTTTTGGAATAAAAATTTGCTCATGCTTCACCAAATTTTATGTGAAAAAAGTACATTTAAATATTAAAAAAAAACAGTGATGGTTAAAGGAAGATAACCACAAATTTGAAGTCAGAACATAATCAATGATAACTCTCTCCTCCAATTTATGGACCCTAATTACTGTATTCTTAAAATTTGATTTAATGCAAAAATATCACAACAATAAAATCAGTCAGTAATTATTTTTAACTATTTATATTTGGACTCATGCATGAAATTACAAGTAATCTATAATAATATTTTAAATTTTGAAGTCATATTTATTTTTGTTAAGTAAATTTTTCAAAACTGTTTCTAAATCTTTAATTTTCTTTTCATCATTCCGCTTCACCTGCTATCTATTTCCACCGCACCTATGAATCACACTGCACCATTTTGGGAACCACTGCTCTAGACAATATATCACAAAAAAATTTTAAAATTATGTGATATATAATATTTTAAATGGAATGTTTTAAAAAATTACAGTACTAATGTTGTGACAATGCCTCACAGAATTAATCTCAGATTAAATATGCATATTTATTTATGCAATAAATAGTTTTATATAACCAAAACCATGCTTTAAATTTAAGTGACTGTCCACTTCTACAGGTAAGTTTTTAAAAATGCTACTTACTGTATTTACACACTTGGGAAATCCATATACTCTACAATTTCAAATTTACTTTCTTAATGTATTTTATATACTGTAAAAGTTTATTTACTGCAAGACCAGTACACTATTCCCCTAAGGGCTAGGTTTGAACTTCTGTAATCGACAGTCTTCATCTGCTTCCCATAGAAAAGAAATCAAAATTCAAGTTTTGCAATAAACATAATCTTTATTTCTGATCTACACCGCTTACAAAAGACTGACAGTCTGTAAGATTCAATAAAAGTCAACAGAAATAAGATGAAAGAAAATACCTAAGGGGAAATAAATATAAATAAAACAATAATAAGAATTAAGATTTTGTTTAATGAATTTAGATGATATTATTATTAATATGTCTAATCAATATAAATATATATTAATGCATATCAAGTAATCAGGTAAAAGAAGAAAGAAAGTGATACAGTTATATTTCAGCTTTGCTAAACAATATTCTTTATAGCTTGATCAGCATGGCACTTACACTTCAGTTAAGTGCCATATGTGAGACACGCTTTGGGCAATCATGTCTCAAAATAGACATGACTGACTGAGCAGAAGATCATCCTGCAGTAGGTTGCCAGCCAAGGCTATAGAACCCAATCTGTCCTATTGTTTAACCCATAACGGGAGGGAAGAGATGGAATAATACTTTTCCCGAGGGTAGTTGTGTGTAAGTGAATGCAAGGAATTCAACTGGAATTCAGACTTGGCACCCCAACTTACACAGGCAAATTTCTCAAGAAAAGAAGAACCTCAGACCTGTCTGCACTCTCTCATCAGCCATAGTGGTATTCTAGTCACAATATTTTAATAATAAGTCAAAATAATGATCATGAGCATTTAGTAATATAAATGCTAAAATTGGCAAGTGACTTAACACCTAGCGAAGGCTACCAAAGACAGCAATTAAATATATATTCAGTCAGTTAAGTGCCATACATGATACATTTTTGGGTGATCATGTCTCGAAACTGAGCAGAAGGTTTTCCCATGGTAGGCTGCCTTTACTTTCTGCGATAGACTGGTTGCCAAACAAGGCTATAGAACCCAATCTGTCCTGCTATTTAACCTATAGCTGGAGGGAGAAGAGACAGATTAATAACTTTCCTATCTAAACTTATTTATAAATGGAACTTTGTCTGTGTGTATGTGTGTGTGTCCGTTACCTATAGACTTTGAAATGGCTGAACCGATTTTCTTGAAAATTTACACAGTTGTACTATAAGTGTCTGCAAGTGTTCTTAGCTAGGTTTTGTGTCGAAGTACCCCCGATAAATATTGAAAATCGATAATCGAAAAAATCGGGTTATAGAAGGAGCGGTCTGATTTTAATCAAATTTGATACACTCATAGACAAAGACATAAGAAATGATATTCAAAAGTTTCAAGGTTGCAGTTCTTACAATAGTGCAGAAAATCGATAATATATATATATATATATATATATATATAAAAGGCAAGGTGTGTGTTTGTGTGTGTGTGTGTTTGTGTGTCTGTTTATCTGTCTGTATGTCCATTATACAAATCCACAATTTTTATCTGATTCTCACTAAACTTCACACAAATATTCTTTAGGCTGAGTCTGAGCTCCAGGACCATGGATTAGTTTTAAAGCTTTCATTTCACCTGAGCAACGCCGGGCTATACTGCTAGTATATTTATATATGTATATATATATTAGTAAATCTAAAAAAAAAATACATTTTATAAATTTGAGTCATTATTATTTAAAGGGTTGTTTGGGCTAAGGATCTCATTCTTTATGTTTTTGTTGGTGAAACCATATTTCATTTTATCAGCCAGGTACTTAACCTGGACAGGCAGATTTATCAAGAAAAAGGAACAATTTAGAACCTTAATGGAGAATTAGTAATCTATACTGGTCAGAATGGTGGTCTGAGATTTGGGAAGAAATAAAAAATCTATATCATAAAAGAGTTGATTCTGTGTATAACTCTGCAAATGTGTATTTAATATATATGCGCATGCCAGTGTTGTGCGTGAGTGACTTACATGTGCTTATATCATTCAATATTTAACAAGCATGCACACACACACACACTTCAATTTGATGAAGTTTGAAATAAAATATTTGAAAAAATACTTTTTTCTCCCAATCAGGGTGGATAGCCCCTATCCAAGGACGAGCAATAATATCTAACTTATAGACAAGAAAAAAAATCTTAGACCCTAAAATAATCAGTTCATTACTATTAAAGTTTTGTAAAAATTATTTGATAATGAATAGTATTATTTTTTAAAGATTTTAAAAACTTCTGTAAAAATATTTTAAAGCCTGTTACTGAATAAAAATATGCATGCCATATGCAAAAGTACATACACACACAATTTGAATGAAATTGAAATAGAGATAGACATCTGTGTCAGAAGAACTAATTTCTCTCTCTGGCAACACACCTGGAAAAAAAGAAATGAGTACAAATCAAAATATATGGCTCTTTGAGACCATTCCTGCATTTAAACAGAATATATTTTATAATAAATACAGTATTTTAATACATAAACATTTTAGGTTTGAAATTTGATCATCTTGTCATCAATAAAATGGCATGTACTAAACTATTACTAATAAAAAATTACCATATATACTTGCATATAAGCTAACTTCAGGTCTAGAATGACCTAATTTTTTTTTTTTTTGCATGAATCGTAACCCCTCTAGAAAAAAACTTCAACTGTATATAGTGCAAACAATCACTGAAAATACATTATCTTTAAAAAAAAAAAACAATTACTCCCTCAACATTATTTTTTGATTTAAAATATTGATAATTTGCACTATACTTGTGTGTATACAGTATGTGTGTGTGTGCGTGTATATATATATATATATATATATATTGTAAATATTGTTAGCTCGAGGTTACCTATCGAGCACTTTAAAAATACTTAACATGGAGCAAGTTAACATGGATTGCTCTTTAAAAGATATACCAATTCCTAAAAAATAATATTATGAGACTTTTGGCTCACTTTTAGATTTAGTTCGTATATATATATATATATATATATATATATATATATATATATATATATACACTTTAGTATATATAATAATAACAATTGACAACACTTCATTTAATTCAAATAATTATACTTTTCTCATTATGCAATGGTTTTGAGACATCTTTATTTTTTAAATAATATATTTACCATTTGAAACCAGAATAGTTTTGTTTGACCTTTCACAGTAAGATATCTAATTAGAAGGTTCAAGGACAATTATGGCTTTCATTGGCTTCATTAACATCTACAAATTTTCTAAAATCACTATCTGATTCCAAGCAAGAATCAGAAGACCAGAAACAATTTTCATTTGAGATATTTTGGCAGCTATTTCCAAATAGTTTATACTATATCTTTATCAATTGAATATCAATGTTTTTGTGAGTACAAGTTGAACTGCAGACACACATTTTGCAATTATGCGATACTAATATGTAATATATTAGGTTGAGTCATAAACAATTTTGGATGTTGTTGTTGGCATAATGGATAACAGCTTTGATTGAGGAATCAAAGAGCTGATTTCAAATTCTAGTATACACATATGCAATTTAACTAAGTTTGAAATAAAACATTGGAAAAAATATATTTCCCTCACACTCAGGATAGATAGCCCCAACCAAAGGTTGAACAATATTGTTAATTTGGAGACAAGAGAAAAAATTAAACCCTAAAATCATCAGATATGATTTTATTAAACTTTTCTAAATATTATTTCATAATAATATTTAAAAAATATTTAGTTATTAAAAATCACCTGAAGAAACCACTTGTGGTGGAAACCAAGGTAATGAAATAACTCATTTATAAATGAAAAATATTATTTCATAATATATAGATTTTTTTAAAAGTCTTTCCAAAACTTATGCAAAAATATTTTTAAAGTTTGTCATTGTATCTAAATATGCATATTGCAACAAATGTATGTAAACACATAATAAAAATAGAAAACTGTATCATGAGAGCTAAATTCTTTTTGTGTTTGGCAACAACTTTGATTAACAGGAAAAAAGCATAAGCCAAAATGAGCAGCCTTTTGAAGTCATTTTTTTTTTTATTCCTGTATTTAAACTGAAAATGTTTTCTAATAAATATATTATTTTAAATGGATAAACAATTTAAATTAGAAATTTGATCATCAGCCTTCCTAAAGTTTAGATATGAAGAAAGAAATGGTCATATTCTTTTAGTCATTGTCGACAAACCTTCTCTTTTGTATGTTAAAAACAAGTAAAAAAAGAGTAAAATGAAATGTAGATTAAAATGAACAAGCCAACTAATGTCAATCTTCACAATTTCTTGTGTCATACAAGTAATTTCATATTTTAAACATGGTGTTGGTCTTAAATCCTTTTCCTATTAAGCCAAGAAATCCACACAAGCCTTTTTTACTCATTTATTTGCCAGTCCTTACAGTATATTATATAACACAAGTGATTCCATAAGTTGTTCCCCACATCCACATGGACAAACTTACACAATTTTCTGTCAGACTCAGTAGCAGAGATCAATAAATCTACAGCCTGAAACATAAGCTGAATTTTTATTTGAAATTTAAACTGTATAATATTCAACATATGTAATTAATGTAGAAGTTTGGTGTTTTACTAAAGAAGATAATGTTGAAAAATCCAGGTTTATTGTGTATCCCTTTTTCCATCATTAGACTTTAAACTTTAAATTTTTTGACTTAGCAACATTTGTATGCCATTTCTTACTAAACAGGGATACTCACTATGTATTACTCAGGTTTTATTCCAGATGGGACAATACAATCTTCTTTTTTTTTTCTCTCTATATACAATCTACCATGCTAGATTTGTTTTTACTTCACTCTTGGATAAGGCTTTTCTATATTCCTTGAAGCTGGTTTTGAAATGTTCCCTTATTTTTATGTGGTGGTGAGGCCAATATTCTTCCCAAGGATATAAAGTAGAAGTTGGCTGACAGACTCTTTCGATAACTCCTTGGGATTACGTAAAATATTCTGATTGGTCAATTGTGATGCTTAATCACAAACCATTGGACCAATAAAAAGACAACATGAATGGTATACAAAATAAGATCTCATTTGCCAGATAGAAAGTCAGCAGGTAAAAGAATGTTAGTTTTACAATGCAAAATTTGTGCATTTCATTCTCCTCCTGCTAACTAATAAAGAACAATACTTTTATTTCAAGTTTTAAAAATGTAATCTCTTTTCTTCAGTGATGGTACACTAAGTTTTGCATATATCTTAGAAGTAGTACAAACTAATGGGTTGATAGTCCATTGTTTGTAGTGATTTACTTTATTAAGAGTGCTCGAGATATATATATATTTTCTAAACATACACTGTTAAATGTAAGAGACAATGAATGTCTATTATGTTTAATCATGAGCCGTTCTAAACGTCATATTTTGGCTTTAATTTCAGTTAATATAATATAATCCTTACTCATACACACAGTAAAAAGAATCTTCAGATATTGGAGGCCATGTACATTAAATCCAAACAACCCACACTTAATAAAATCCTCTTTAAATCCGAACATAACATGTTACATTGCATTTGAATACATGGTTCTGTTGTCATTTCATGCTATCATGCGATGTGACGTCATAGAACCGCATTGCAAATCTGCGAACTGCGTTTGTTATTTTTGGTAACTATTGCCGTTGCCTAGAGGAGTTTTATGTCAACACAAAATAAAATCGTCGGTGATGGTGGATCTTATTGTATTACCATCTTATAATAACCTCTCTGAAGATGGCTCATGTGAGCTGAAAGCTTAGAACCGAATTAATAAAAAATTATCCAAATGTTGGAGAATTTTTGTCTTTATTTTCAACTGAAATTAAAGCCAAAATACAACGTTTAGAACGGCTCACGATTAAACATAATAGACATTCGTTGTCTCTTATATTTAACAGTATATGTTTAAAAAATTGTTTGCTGCCTCGATACGCTAAATATGTATACATATATATATTTGGGCAGCAATCCTCCTTTAAAACATCTTTCTTTACAAACAATCAACAAAGATTTTATAAAAAAATAGACACTCCAGTTGAGCACATCATGGAATAAATTTTAAAGAATGTTTCTTTTCAAAAACACAAAATAAATTATGTTACAGTCAAAACATGTGGATAAAATAACAACACTGGAAAAATAACATCTTTGAAAATGGCCAGTAAAGGGATTGAGAGCACTTGGGGAAGTTAATAATTATGGAACATTTTTACATTCCTTATCTCCAGCAAAAAGGAGACATGTAAGAATAATGGAAAAATTAAATTAAAAATTAATGAAATCTTCTTTGTCAGTCATTTTTAACGAAATTCAAACACACACAAATACACTATATATATATATATATATATATATATATATATAAAGACAGAAATCTAAGCAAGAGCCAACAACCGACCACAGTTTTGCCTAACGGCTCATCAGGGAAATTGGTTGGAGCCAATTTCCCTGATGAGCCGTTAGGCAAAACTGTGGTCGGTTGTTGGCTCTTGCTTAGATTTCTGTCTTTGTTTGCTCTACTTTGGTATTGAGCGCTTTGGTGTTAGGGTTTTCGTCTTGGGGTTTTTTTTCTTTCTTATGAGTTCTTGACTTTTTGTTCATGTACTTTGTTTGTTTCTTTTTTTGCTTCCCCTTTTTTTCCCTCCGAGTTTGTTCTCAGTGGGTTATACAAGACAATTTAAATTATAGCTTGATTAATACTAGTTTTACTATTGGTATAGTTGTTGCTATAGTTATTATTATTATTATTATTATATATAGTGACATGAATTAATAAATATACATATAAAATATGTATATTTATATTTAGTTTGACATATGCACCTGATGATTGCTTAACACATGAAACTCTGAGTCATGCCATAGATGTAGGATTATATATATGTATGTATATATGTATATATATATATATATATATATGAGAGAGATTTAATAGGCCATTTAAAGAAAATTCTAGAAGTAAAAAGATAAAATGAGAAAAATATTGTCAACAAGACAAATAATATTTATTTTATATTAGTAGACTTTTTGACAACACAAAAAAAAACAAAAAAACAAACAACAATAAATTCCCTGGAGAAGAAAGTCACACATCATTGTTTATTTCTTGTCTGATCGACAAAGAACAGTCAGTCAGTCAGTCAGTCATTTTTTTTTTTTAAATCATGACACCCAAAGCAAGGCATTTCCACTGCCACGATAGTGCAGGGGGTTACACAGGGCGATAGACGAGTTAGGATGTACATGGGGGAGAGTTGGGGGGAATGGGAGGGTTAGTGTGTTAGGAGGTGTCTATTGACCTTACATTTAAACTCCTGGAGGTTATAGCCGTCGGGGAAGCAAGCATGCGGAAGGGAATTCCACAGGCGGGAAGTGCGAGAAAAGAAGTGCCATACGTTATACATGCTTAGGCGATCATGTCTTGAAAGAGACATGACTAACTGGGCAGAAGATTATCCCACAGTAGGTTGCCATTGCTTTCTGCGGTAGACTGGTTGCCGACCAAGGCTATAGAACCCAGTCTGTCCCGTTATTTAATCCATAACTGGAAGGAATAAATGGATTAATACCTTTCCTAAGGGTATTTGCGTGTAAGTGAATGCAATGAATTCAACTGGAATTCAAACTCGGCTCCCCAATTTCTCGTTCTGAGCCGATATCCAATGCACCACAAACGCACATCCAAAGAACACAGACATGTCTTAAAACTTCAACTTTAAAATTGTTCCCTTTTTACTGTAGTTAATGAAATTCAAGGAATAAAAAGACAACAAAATGATAAAAATATTGTCAATAATATTTATTTTAAATTAGTTGGCCTTTTGAATAAACTGGTCAAAAGCCAACTAATCTAAAATAAATATTATTGACAATATTTTTATCATTTTGTTGTCTTTTTATTCCTTGAATTTTATTAACTGGCTTATTAAATTTACATATTAAAAGAAGCATACATTAACTATCTTTCATTATTTCATATAATTATTATATGATATACAATTTTCTGTCTACGAGAGCAGCTACTGAATCCCTGTTGTAGACACCTGCTCAGATAAATTTATATTTGTTCAACACCCACAAAGTGGTTTCTACTGCAGCTATGCTGGGCCTACCTTTCTGGGGTAGAGTGCATAATCTGGCACAACCAGCACTTTGAACAATGTCAGTATGATCAAACCCTCAGTCATAATCTCTTGTGAATTCATGTTAGGACAACAATCAATGGCTTTTGAACAGTTCTGCCTACCTAATTTCACTTACAAAGCTTGGGTCAACCTGTGGTGTAGTGTGATGTCGTGTGGTTTGCAGACACTTTTCAAAGGTGCTGCACACTAGAATCACCTCTCCAGGTTTAAAGCATCAAGAATTCACCTCTCTTGTAAACCGTCCATGATGAGAGTCAAACTTAGGTCTTCTGGTCAGAAAGCAAATGTTTTAACCATGTGCCATATATATATATATATAAAATCAATTTACCCCCAAGCAAGGCAATAATGCTTCTAAGACACAAGGGAATACTGGTTGTGAAAAACTTTAGTAGGAACCAGAAGCACAATTCTAAACCCCTACTCAAACCTGTTCAAAAGTCCGGGGAAGAGTGTGAACCAGACAACAAGCAAATCAATCTAATATATATATATAAAAACAAATTGCCATTACCACACCCTTTTTTTTAAATGTGTGTGTATATATATATATATATATATATTTATATGTATATATAGTTATTATTATTGTTATAATAATAGCATACTGCAACTCAAAATCTATCTAGTTTCAGTGCTTAATGCACCATCATCAGGCAGTGAAATGTGGTTCAGTTACAAGGTCATATATATATATATATATATATATATATATATTGTTAAAAAAATTTAAAATAAAAATACATATTAGTTCCATTCTTATTTAAACTGATACAACTGACACTTCTTTTCTTCTTGTCAATAGATTGCTACACTCTAATGTCTCAATACCCATTGGTCTACACCCACAATTCTTTTAAGTTATAATAACCTCCCACTCCACTACATTCAGCTGTGTGTCACACCAATGAAATCAAACCTTAATCAACATAGTGTCTCTTTGGATTTCTAAATATTAAAAAAAAAAAATTTAAATCATTTGTCTTTAAGAAAAATCTCTGAAGAAGCTTATTAAAGTGAAACATGTTAAATTAAAGACACTTTTTTCTACCTGTTCTTTACTTATTCTATTCATCCTGTTAGATTCCAATCCATATATTCAACTTATATATAATTGTTTTTTTTTAAATAAACAATTTTTCTTTTAAGACCTTTAGGGTTTTCACCAGCACTCAATTTTAAGTTTAATTACACATTTTTCTTTTTTGGGTTACTTAAGCCACACTAGTGTCAGTGGTACACTTGCTTAAAATTTAGTCAAATCTGTGTACAGTTGCTTATAAGTAAGTTGTTATTTAAAAAATATATATATATATATATATATATATATATATATATATATATATATATATAAAATCACTGTTTTGTCAGGTTTTATTTACTTTGGCCACATCTCACTTAAATAATGGTATATCTGAATAATGCAAATAACATAACTCCACAATGCAATTTTAGGTTTTCTTCTCTGAATATGGTTAAGTTTTTTTCCCTTTGATTTATTAATTTGATTTTTTATGGATTATCAACCTATTGAGTTATTTAAAGCCAAAACATATCTCAGATTGTAGGAAGTAGCTTACAATTCCTGTGTAAGAGAGTTGAGGATATTGCAATGAATAGTTACACAACTGAAAATCACCCCAATGCTGTCATGCATATAAATACAGATTGCTAACAATAAAAACAAAAACAATGAAATCAATAGTCTAAATAACTCTTGTAGTAGTAGACTTATTAAATTACTGTTTTCTTTCTCTCTCCTTTTATCCTGAGCTCAATCTAGTTACTACTTATATGGATATTTATTGGATATTAGGGACTTTGGCACAAAGCCAAATATTTCAATCATTCAGCAAAACAAAAGTTCAGTTAACAGCTTACAAAACTACTACAACCAAAAAAATACTGTTCAACAACAAATGTTCTTGATACTAACTTTATACCACTTTTAGATGAATAAACTATACATATTTACCCCTTGATTACAGTTAATAGTGCTAAAAGCACTAGTTCTTGTTCAATAAACAAAGTTAAGTAGCACTGTGCCTGGTCATGAATAGGACTAGTGTTCACACTAGTTTTATAGTTAACTAGCAGTATAGCCCGGCGTTGCTCGGGTGTAATGAAAGCTTTAAAACTAATCCATGGTCCTGGAGCTCAGACTCAGCCTACAGAATATTTGTGTAAAGTTTGATGAGAATCAGATAAAAATTGTGGGTTTGTATAAAAAACATACAGACAGATAAACAGACACACACACAAACATCTTGCCTTTTTATATATATATATATATTTATATATATATATATATATATATATATAATCAATTTTCTGCACTACTGTAAGAACCACAACCTTGAAACTTCTGAATATCGTTTCTTATGTCTTTGTCTCTGAGTGTATCAAATTTGATTAAAATCAGATCATTTCTTCTATAACCTGATTTTTTCGATTATCGATATTTATCGGGGGTACCTCGACACAAAACCTAGCTAAGAACACTGGCAGACACTAATAGTACAACTGTGTAAATTTTTAAGAAAATTGGTTCAGCCATTTCGGAGTCAATAGGTAACGGATACACACACACAGAGACAAAGTTCCATTTATAAATAAGTTTAGATATGTTTCTAAGAATAATCTTCTCTCTCTTCATACTCTTTTTCTTTTTATTTTTCTAATCTTTTCTAACTTGTTCTGCTACATTTCTTCCTTTCTTTTGTTTGTTTTAAACAAAATTTCTTTTCACCTACAAAACTTCAATCCAACTAAAATCTTTAGTTTAACCAGGGTGATCACTGCAAGTAAAGGCTTGCTTGCTTGCTTAGTTATCATCCATCATAATATCATAAAATATGTAAACTTTTCCTTACAATGTCTTCTTGCTATCATAAAAATTATACCTAACTCATAATTTTTTTTTTGTAAACTACTAACTCCAATACAAAATGATACAATTTTCAAGGCTTCATATAGTCATTAGTCATCTGCAAACATATCTGTTTCGCTGTATCACAGCTCATCAGTACAGTTAGATGTTCAATTGCTTCTAGCCAGAATTGAAACCCGACCAAATTAACATCAGTCGGGGATTCTACCTCTGAGCTATATATATATATATATATATATATATATATATATATATACAGTACACTAAATCTAAAATTGAGCCAAAATGTTATTTAACCTACAAGGTAGTCCTCTTTGGATTATTTGATGATTTAAGTTACTGTTAAGTTAGCATTGTATTTTCGGATGTTTATTCTGTAATTATTAGCGCTGTCTTATTGTAATTAAGTATATATATATATATATATATATATATATATAGAGAGAGAGAGAGAGAGAGAGAGGTGGGGGCTTCAAAATATTTTTATAAACTTTGTGGGCAGGTTTCTCACACCAAAACAAGAACAAAAGTTCATAGAAACACATGTTTGCAATTCCTTTAATTTTGAGTTATTAAGTTTAAAGAAAGATATAATTTTTACATGCAGCTGTGCAAATGTTAATGTACATGAGACTAGGCTGTAATAGATTGCATTTCCAGACCAAATGCAGCCAAGTGATCTAACCTTTTCTGCTATTTATTCTTGCATTGCCGAGATAGTATCTGTGGCACCACAAGCTATGGATTGAGGATTGTATCTTGGATTGTACATTTAACTGTGTCTACTATAAACTGTAAACTTAGTAACTCAAAAATGAAGGATTTGCAAATTTGTTTATGCACAGCTGTTCTATAAAATAAAGAACTCCTTGAATATATATATATGTATGTATATATATATATATATATATATATATATATATAGTCTTTGATAGTTTCATGGCTGAAACTTTGTTTTACCCAATGATGATACTATGCACCCTGTCTTTGTTGTAGTTTCCATTGAAATAAATATATGCCATTATTTTCAAAGCCTACCTTGTGAGATGACGTGTGCCTTAGTAATGATTAATGAACAGTTTTTCACTAATTGCTTTTCATTTCATTCAATGTTTTTTTTGTTTTTTTTTATTGATTTCTTGTGTTGAAACAATACTTGGGCAAAAATTTAAAGTAATTCCTTGCTTAACCATGAAAGACATATTGCAAAATCTTTCTCAAGAAAATACCTGAAACTATACATGTTTTGAAATTCAGCTGAGTGCTTGGATTTTCTGGTTTTCAAATAACTTTCACTGCATTGGTGGATATTTAGTATTGTTGTTCTGCAGAAACAGCCAACTGCAGTAAGGTGGTTGTTGTTTAATGTGATTCCCTGTGATAAAAAACAGTTCCACATAATTACATTGCTGCATCCATGCTTCATAGTTGGGCAGTGTTCTCTGGCTGGAATCATTTGCTTTCCTTCATGCAAACTTAATAATGTTGAGACCAATTAACTCTACCTTGATCTCAATTGAAACAATGTTATTCCAGCTGATATCTAACTTACATAAATTCTCTTAACAAATCTACAGATGCACCATGATGCATGATTTCTTCAGAAACAGTATTCTTCATGCACTGCCAGACTGGAGGTTATGCTGGTGGAGTGTGTTGCTGACAGTTTGAGATACATTTTTTTCTGAGAAGATCTATCAACTATTTTCTTCATTACTATTGCTATAATCCTGCTTGCAGTATGGTTGGAAATCTTTTGAGAGGCAGATATCTGTAGAGGCTCATCCCTTGTTCCCTGTTTAGGATATGGTTTCCGGCTTTCTCTTTTCCAATCTTTTCACTTTTCTTTTTTTTTCTTATTACTATTTTTTATTTATTTATTTTTTTTTCTTTTCAATTGGAGTAGATAGACTAAACTATTGCTCGGTTCACACTCCACCCAAGTCTATTGAACAGGTGTGGAGGCTCATCCCTTGTTCCCTGTTTAGGATGTGGTTTCCGGCTTTCTTTTTTCCAATCTTTTGACCCTTTTCTTTTTTTTTTCAATTGGAGTAGATAGACTAAACTATTTCCCGGTTCACACTCCACCCACATTTATTGAACAGGTGTAGAGGCTCATCCCTTGTTCCTTGTTTAGGATGTGGTTTCCGGCTTTCTCTTTTCCAATCTTTTCACTTTTCTTTTTTTTTTCTTATCATTATTTTTATTTATTTATTTATTCATTTATTTTATTTTTTTCTTTTCAACTGGAGTAGATAGACTAAACTATCACCCAGTTCACATTCCACCCACGTCTATTGAACAGGTGTAGCGGCTCATCCCTTGTTCCCTGTTTAAAATGTGGTTTCCGGCCTTCTCTTTTCTAATCTTTTCACTCTTACGTAGCCCCCTGCACATCAGTGGTGTTACCGCCTTGCTCAGGGTGATATGATTAAAAAAAAAAAAAACAAGATAAAGGAAAGTTCACTGTCAAGCCATGGTCCTTCCACTTGCAAACTATCAAATCAATAGACATGGATGAAGATGTAACTCTCTATTTATGCCTGTATAATAAAGACTAACAATACCTCTAAGGTTTATAGAATATTTCTTAGTTTACAGCATCATGGTTGCTCATTCAGTTATCACAGTTAGCTGATATACTGTGCCATATTGCTAATGTTATCTATTTACAATGTGCACGTAGTGTAATGGATAGCATCTTGGAGTGAGAAACCAGAGAGATTAGTTCAAATTCCAATTGAGTTCATTACATTCATTTAAGTGCAAATAATTTTTGAAAAGGTATAAATACATCTCTTTCCCTACTAGCAATGGATTAAATAGTAAGATTGTGTTTTCTAGTCATGACTGACAACCAGTCTAGGAGAAAAGAGTTATGCAACTAGCCATGATGATAACGAGGTTAATGATGTTAACTATTATTTAGAAAAGGCTAGCAAAGATGTTTCAAATCAACCGCATAGAAATTTACATTATCTCTTTTACATTAAATTTTATCAGGATACATTACAAAATTTATTTACCTGAAAATGACTTATTACAAATTATCTAATAAAGTGTTTAAGATGAACTGATTTTCCTGACAATAACAAAACTGATAAAGTTATTTATTACGAATGACATCCTTATATATTTGAACTGAACCCATTCAGTTATTATAGCAGTTGCATCAAATTTTATAAATAACCATTATATTGATTTAAAGTCTGCAATAAAATAATCTTGGAAAAATGAAAACTGCTTTATTTTTTTGTTTCTCAAATCTGGGATTCTATTTGATTTTCTCTGCTAACATAAAACACATTGTTTAAAGACAAAAACTGGAATAGAAAAAAAAAACTGTTGCATCAAACTTTTCATAATATACAGATTTTAAATTTCTGCACTTACTGCAATAACCCAGATTAAAAAAAAGAAACAAGAATAATGAACTTAAATAAAGAGACAACAAATTTCACGATCGATATTAAGCACATGAGATAGCTCCAGGGTCAAAATGTGAGAAAATGAAACCCGAAGTGAAGTTTTAAATTAAATAACTCTTTTTGCTTTAAATCTTTTCAATAAGTTCATAAATAAACACACAGCTGTCAGATTTCCAAATAAAAGAAAACAAAAAATAACACAGAATTAATATAGGGAAACTTATTTGAATGTTTATAGAATAATAATAATAATAAACAGCTGTAAGTGCTCTGGGAGTGGGACCCTGTACCAGACTAATTTAAGATGGATAAATATCTATTACAGGGTGACTGATTGCTGGTATAGATGTCACTCTGCAAGGATAAGTTGCAGTAACCAATTATTATCAAACACATCAAGAAGAATACTGTGTGAAAACTATGAGAAAAGAACATATTTTTTATATATATATATATATATTTATTTATTTATTTATTAAATTACTTTAATCCGAAACAGAAAAGTAGGAAAGTAAATTCCAAGAACCTGATCCTAATTAATATTAAACATTTTAATATTAAAAAATGATACAGGAGGAGAGCTCAATGTAATTCACATTACAGAGCCAATATAAATTTCTCATATCTTAACCGTTATTTATTTTTTTATTTTTTTTATTTCTCTTTTTAATCTTATTTTTATTCTCATTTTGATATAGACTGACTGTTGCTGAGGAGGCGTGAGATCTCTCTTAGGGATTTCATGTTAAAATGTTCATTCAACATTTTTGAATTTTGAAAATTTATTTTAATTTATATATATATATATATATATATAGTAAACTAATATAGTTCATGATTCAATTATAACTGAACAAATTCAAAATCTTATCTAATACATCAATTCTTTGTAATTAACAGAACTATTTTAAACAATTTATGGTAACTGAAAATTAATGGAGGTATCTATATGCTATCATAAACATAATATCTTTATTTTTTTATTGAGAAAAGAAAATACTATCTGTAAATAACTCTGCTAAAAAATCTACTGAGGATTAAAAATTCCAAAAGTACATGTAATTTTGAGTACATATTTTAGTAAGTAAACTATTTTATTACCAATAATTATTATAGCTCTATCACTCACTTCTGTATTTACAAGAACTGATTGTCTTGAATACCATCTTTTCCTGAGTTCCGACAGTCATTCATATTTTTAGCAAAATAAAGTCATATATATATAAATTTACATATCTTATATAAGTGACACAACTCTGAGTTTCATGCATTATGCAATCATCAGGTACCTATTTCAAACTGACTGAACAAAGTAGGCAGAAATAAGTAGAAACTATATAAATATAACATTATATGGTTTAACCCACCCTTCAGCTGTAATGTTCTAACATTGGAAAATTATTCCCAAATTTAATTCACAAACATTTCTACCATTCACCCATGCTAAAAAAAGATTTTCAATGAAAACAATGTTAAAGATATTAACAGTTGCATTAAGAACATAGATAAATATATTTCACAACATAATAATTTGATATTTAATAAATACTAGACCCACCTGAATATTAACAGTTATCCTACCACTAATAATAGTGACCCTTCTAAAAATAATTGCAACTGCCAAAAATACAAAGCTTGTCTTATAAATGGCCAGTGTATAAAAAACAAAAATGCCAAAAGCATTATTTATAGAGCTCACATCCATTTGAATGATGATGTTAAATTTTATTTTGGATCTGCAGCAAATAAATGGAAATATCATTTCAATAACCAATGCGTTGTCTTTAAACAATAGTAAGTACAGGAAAAGCACTGCTTTATCTATATACTAACATCATAGCCCGGTGTTGCCTGTGCAACTCAGAACATTTTAGTAGTAGGAGAAGATGCCAACAAGAGGAGTAGATGGAAATTATTTATTGAAAGTTGGAAAGGAGAGCTGAGGCTGTTGGTAACCATTTTCAGCATTAAGAAGAAGGCATTGAATGCATGTTGCTGTAGTATTCAAACAAAGTATAAAGTGTAGTTTTAGTGTCAGTCATACTTTTGTCTCCTTGTCAGGGGGGAAAGACTTAAATAATTAAATTAACCATAGGTACTTTTTTTACATATTTTGTTTTTGTTTGAAAAAACTTTCTTTTTAAATATTTTTTTTGTTTCAAAATTACGGACAAAAATATTCACATTTTTTTGTTGACCAAATTAATTTTTAAGCTGTCGGAATAGAAATTAAATATAAAGGCTCATTTTTTTTAATAAAAAAATATTTTAGTCGCGTTTGACATGTGTGATTGGATTTCTATGACATAATTTAGCAACCATCTGAGATCTTAAATGTTTTACGGAGCAAATGTAAACAATCCGCTTCATTGCCCCAAAAGTGCAAAAGTCAAAATTGCTGAACTTAAACTCAAAAAGTATGTGTCAACCTGGCTTTCCTGTAGATATGTGTCCCTAGAAAGTTTGAATGGTATAGCTTAAAAAATGTAGGCGTGCATAGGGAACAGTCACACACAGACTCACAGATTGCCTTTATATATATATATATAGATTATTAGCAATTAAAAAAACAAGAAGAACCCAATTATTGGAATATCATTTCTAAAACCAGATCTTATAACAAAAACAAGATAGATGTAACTTATGTCTTTTAGAAAAACTTACCATCTTAACTCATATAAATAACCCTAATCTACTTAACATAAAAAGTGAATGACCACATGCTGCTATAGAAAAAAAATACTTAAATATTTAGAGCCAGATTAATACTGATTCCCCTATGCATTTCTTTCTTTCTCACTCCCTTGCTTTCTCCCTTTCTTTTCCCTGCAAATATTATCTGTCATTAATAATAATTATGAATTCATCATCATTTATCCATCACACCCAGATGGTGCATAGAGCAGCAATTTTTTGTTGCTGTTTCTGTAACAAACTGTTTTTTACAGGGCAGGGTTGTTAGCCCTGCACCCAACCCCCAAACCTGGAGGACTGGTGGACCATTCTTCATCCTTAAGTTTACAGCACCTGGTATTCCCAAATGGTCACTCATTTAAGTACTGACCAGGCTCGATGTTGCTTAACTTCGGTGATCGGATGGAAACCAGTGTATTCAACACAATATTGCCGTAGACATAATGAATTACCCACTTTCGAATTCATCTCCTTGAATTTTAATAATTTTTTTTTTAATTTGAATATTTTCACCTTCATCTGATTTTAGTCTATTCATATTATGGTCTTGATAAATTTAAAAAATAGTACCCTAATATTATAAAATTTAACTTCCACAGACATTACTTGAACTTAAATTCACATCACTTAAACGGTTAATTTGAAATATGCACCTGATGATTGCATAATGCATGAAACTCTGAGTCATGCCACCAACATAGGATAATGTGTATATTTATTAATATATAATTAATAGCTCTATTTATACTACCTTGAGCAGTATTTTATTAACACCTGAATAATATTTTTATACATGTATGTATTCCCATATGCATATTTATTAATACACACAAAATATGTATATATACATATATATGGGGGCAGAATGCTCATATGGTCTGATGATTAAGGTGTGAAACTGCCAGAAACTCTACAATGTTGATTTCTATGTCCACACTGTTTTATATATGTATTAATAAGTGCCACCTCCTTACACAAGAAGCTCATCTTTTGAACGCTGAGCTGAGTGGCTACATGCCCACAAATAACTTTGCCAATCAGTCTCGTTCATGCATATATTTTTACATATGTGACAGATGCAAGACTTTTAAGGAGTCTTGAAAATTACTTTCTCTTCATGCACTCTCATGTGCCACTTCAGTTTGACATCAGACCAGCAAATTTTATCACAAAACTGACAGAAGTACCCTGCAGCTCTGTCAGTAAAGACATTCACATAGCATTAGACTGCTGATTTTCATGTGATCTCAGATGACTAGAAAATCCGGTAAAAGATAGAACAATTTTCTCACAGATGTTACATACAAACTCAGACTAAATATCTTCTGGGATCAAGTCTACATAATCTTTCCGAAAAGCCATTTTCAACTTCAAATGCTAAAATATTTTTGATCTCAAAATGACTGCAACGACCAAAAACTAACTTTCTCCAACCAGACCCATTCTTTGCTTCTTTTCCCCAATCTTTGACATTAACTTGAAACATTTCTTGGGTTTGTCTGAGATGCTTACCAAGAGTGAACTCTCCATAAAACAGGTACTTAGGCAATTTCTCATCTTCCATTTTCCTGAGAATACCTATTCTGCCCAATCCAGTGCCTAACATGTGAAAGCTCAGAATAAATGCACCTAATGGCCAAAAAGTACTTGGGACAATGGACATTATGGAAAATTTTTGTATTCCTTTCTGTAAACAGACAAACATAAGAACACAGGAAAACAAACTAAAAAATTAAATTTTCTTTATCTGCCATATTTAATGAAGAATGTTTAAAATAAAGATTACTTTATATATATATATATGTATATATTTTTTTTTTAATCATCTCACCCCAAGCAAGGCATTCCACTGCCACTATTGCGCATGGGGCTACATAGGGGAAGGTAAAGAGAATGAGTGGTTAGACATAGGGAATGTCAGGAGGAAGGTGACATATGAGTAAGGATAGCGAGGATGAGGGTTGAGCAGATGGGAAGAGTGTTTGATAGAATGGGAGCAGGTTAGTGTGTTAGGAGGTGTCTATTGACCTTATATTTAAACTCCTGGAGATTGTAGCCGTCGGGGAAGCAATCATTTGGAAGAGAATTCCACAGTCGGGAAGTGCGAGGAAAGAAATTGTTGGAGTAGAAGTTACGGCTGCATTTTATCGGTTTCACTGTAAAAGGGTGGGATCTAGTTGCTAATCTAGTATCTCGTTCAAATTCGTATTTAGGGGGCACTATTGATCTAAGTTCATCGGAGCAGAAGCCGTGGAAGTATTTATAGAAGAGACACAGGGAAGCCACGTCGCGCCGGTGGGAGAGAGACTGCAGGCGGTCTGCCAAGTCGGTATCTATCACATTACAGATCCTCCTCTGAACCTTATTGAGAAGCCCGAGGAGAACAGCAGGGTCACCCGACCAGATATGGCAGCAGTATTCAATGCACTGGCGGATGGTAGATTTATAAATGTGCAGGATAGATTTAGACGGAAAAAGCTTCCAGGCCCTACACAGAGAACCGACTTTCATAGCAGCGGATTTAGCAATGGATTCGATATAGTCATTCAATTTGAGGTCTGCTGAAAGTGTGAGACCAAGGAGGCGTAGTGTTTTACTCTCTGGGAGGCAAGCCTGGTCCATGCTAATGGGAGGTAGGTGAGATTGTCGATGATGGTTAATTGAGAGTAGCTTCGTTTTAGAAGCATTAAAATTTACTAGCCATTTCTTACCCCAGTCCAACATGGATTGGAGGTCTTTTTCAATCTCGGCTGCGAGGTTATATATATATATATATTTAAAATCCAAAAGGATGATCAGATAGGTAAATCTCAAAATAAAACCGATCATATTAATATTAATTTCATTAATATTAAAATTGATCAAGGTAGACAGCTCAATGGAAATATTACATTCTATTTACAGAGATAAATATAAAAACAAAACAATAAACTGGGGTGGGATTAGCAATTTTTGAATGTAAGAAAGTAAGAAGGGGTAGGCAGACAGATACCTATGTCTCAACTGTCTAATTGCTAATCCCACCCCATTTTATTTTCCTGTGTATGGATGATTTTTACGGGCTTCTACTGGTAAAATATCTTTTAACATATAAAGTTTTGATTTCGGCCATTGCTGAAGAAGCAAGGAATTCCTCATAGAAATGGCTATCCAACGGATTTAAATTTCGAAATTTTTTTATTTTATATATTTGAATTTTTTTTTATTTTATATATATATATATATATATATGCACACACACACACACACATGGCCTAACAGTTGCATTTTAACATAAAACAGACTGTCGCCTCTGGATGTTGGCTTCAATGTCCACTTTTATATTTATATATGTTTTATGCCTGATATTGAGCACTTTAATCTCCACACACAGCCTAATGGTTTCATTTAAACAGACTTAACTGTGGCTATTAAAATGGGTACCATCTGGTTAAGCAAATTAGGTATTGCCTTCCTTACAAAAATTATAAAAGACTAATAGATTTCCAATTTATTGCAGATTATTTTAGCTTTGTAATTTCAGACACCAAATTCAATGTATTAATTTAGTAAATGTTTATTTTTTTCATCTTCAGCATAATTCTATTTTCAATCTAAATATACAGTATGCATCAGGTATTTTCTCTTCTCTAAAATTCATATAAATCAGTAACCCTCTACATTGAGTTGCTCTTAAGCCTTGTACTGGATGAAAAAATGATTACATAAAGCATGAAACTCACAGTCACTTTGCAGTGTTGATTTCTATGCAAATTCAACAAAATAAATGAAGACTTTGTTAGATACTTTAGCTTAAAATAACCAAATCAAGTGACAAATATTTCATATTCTAACCATTATCATGATCATATTAAATACTCTGTATGTGACTTCATACTCAACTTCATGTGTAGTGCAACCCTTGAATTTTTTTGCATTGAATTTAAACTTCTCAGAAAGATATATATATTTAGTCACTGAAAATGAATGATTTTTTTTAACCATTTAAAAAAAAACAAACTATATTTTGCATAAAAATTGAACAAATTTGCACTTTACTCAAGTATATATGAGAGATTCTTTAACTTTCGTAGGGCAACTAGTCTATGATGACAACTCTATTTGCCAACATGTCAGTGAGTTGTGTGGCAGTGTAAGGCCCATTATTATTCTCCATGCCTAACAGAAGGTCTAAGTCCATCAATAGAGTAGGAAAAAGGTTGATTAAATATAAATAATTTAAGTAGACTGTATAGTATGTACGTTGTGGTACAGTGGATATCGGCTCAGAACGAGAAATCAGGGAGCCGAGTTCGAATTCCAGTTGAATTCATTGCATTCACTGACGTGCAAATACCCTTGGGAAAGGTATTAATCCGTCTCTTCCCTCCAGTTATGGGTTAAATAACAGGACAGATTGGGTTCTATAGCCTTGGCTGGCAACCAGTCTACTGCAGGAAGCAATAGCAACCTACTGCGGGATAATCTTCTGCCCAGTCAGTCATGTCTCTTTCGAGACATGATCGCCCAAGCGTGTTTCATGTATGGCACTTAACTGACTGTATAGTAAAGTTTTGCGTTGTGGTGCAGTGGATATCGACTTGGAACAAGAAATTGGGGAGCTGAGTTCGAATCCCAGTAAAACTCCTTGCATTCACTAATGCACAAATACCCTTGGGAAAGGTATTAATCTGTCTCTCTCCTCCAGTTATGGGTTAAATAACAAAACAGATTTGGTTCTTTAGCCTTGGTTGACAACCAGTCAACTTACTGCAAGATAATCTTCTGCCCAGTCAGTCTTGTCTCTTTCAAGACATGATCGCCCAAGTGTGTGTCATTTATGACACTTCACTAACTGACAGTTTTTTAACTTTTCCCAGATCTAAGCTTCATTCAGTAAATCTTTGAATGTTGTCCTTTTTTCTTTCACTTGAAGAAGGCTAACAAATACATTAATAAAAATTTCCAATAGAAAAACAGTGCTGAAAAATTCTAGTAAAAAATTCAGGCAAAAACTCTTAGCAACTGTCATCATCCACCTAATTCTTGTATATACTGAAGCAATTGCCAGTTCTAAAATAAATCCTATGAAATATTAAAGAAGACTGATTTGTAACTAAGACCTCTTCCTCTGAACAGTCATCCAATATCAGAAATCAGTTTTCTGCATTTAAATCATTTCTTTTCACTTGAAAATATTATATTATCACACATGAAATGACACTGTTTATAGAAAAGGAATAAAACATTTCTGAACTGTTAAACACCTCATTTATTTAGTTGAAATAGGCACCATGTTGATGAATGGCTGTTCTCTAACACACCTGTAAATTCTTGATACAATCTTTAAAAAATTCTCGTCCTTTGATGTAATAAACAGTTGAAATGCTTTAATTACCTCTTCCTTATTGGAGAATGTTCCATTGCATATGAAAAACTCAAAATGCTTAAATAAGTGATAATCCATAGAAGAGATATCAGGTGAATATATTCATGAGGATGAGGCAAAATTTCATAATTCAGGCTATGCAGATTTTGGACAGTTGATTGCAAAGTATGTTGCTAAGCATTGTCATGCAGAAAAATTGGATCATCCCTATTCACAAATCAAGAATGTTTCTTTTTCAATTTTTCATGCATAAACTCAGTTTCTTCTCAATATAAGTTTGCTATTATAGTTTTCCCTTGAAGCAAGAATGAATAATGAATAACCCTTTGAAAGACCACCATACAGTAACCATTAACTTTTTAGGGTACAGTGGTGGTTTTGGGTATAATTTTGGTGATTCACTAACATCTAACCACTGGCATACTCTTTTACTGTTTTTACAGAGCATCTATTTCTCATCACATGTAACAATTCAAGGCAAAAATGGTTGTTTTTCCCAGTTTGTACTCATACAGTAAAATTACTCAACATTGTTTCATTGTAATAATTTTCATTGAGTTTATGAGTAAAAAAATATTCAAAGAAATTATCTGGAAAGATTGTCACAAATAAGTCAAGATTCTTTTATATATTAAGCAGTTTACTTTGTTAGACAACTGGATTAACAACCAATGAAAAATTGCATGATTTCATGCATGACAGCCTAATCAATTCTATGGAATTAAATGAATCCTTTAATTTTTCTAAATAAGAAAATGTACTAAACACTTTGATCTACAGAGGTATGTTGTTCTTGCTCTTCTGTCTTTGTCTAGGGATATTTTGTTCAGTATAGCTCAGTTATTGCTCAAACTTTTTCCACTGTTTGTACTAACCAGCTCAGTGATTGAATTCACAGTTACTAATGTTACTGAATCCATGAACTAACATTTTAATCCGCTAGGCTAATCTAAAAGACAATCCCAAAGCTTGAACTTGGAGCCTTAAACACAAGGTTTTTCTATTCTAAACAAAGTACAACAGAATGAGAACCATCTAACTCTGTAGATTAAATGAAGGATTCAGTTTGAAATTCTCCTTAGGCTATCAGAATTGACAAATTAAAGTCAGCCACAGGGTACAACTGGTGAAAAGTCATGATAACGACAAAGAGGAAAATCATTCGAATGTAAAAAAAAGAAAACATACATTTTGTTAATGCTATGTTTATTCAGGAAATAGACAATCAGGAATCTTCACAGATTATGTCTCTTTTTTAAATATTTTCTATGAATTGTCCTGCCTTCTTGGCAAAGATAGTGGAGTGCTTTCCACTGCCTATTGCACAGTCTAGAATTCAGAGTTTTC
Source organism: Ascarosepion bandense (assembly GCA_037127315.1). Lineage (NCBI taxonomy): Eukaryota > Metazoa > Mollusca > Cephalopoda > Sepiida > Sepiidae > Ascarosepion > Ascarosepion bandense. The sequence continues at coordinate 3,890,258 of JBBBDQ010000479.1, forward strand.
CTTCTCTTAAACTGCTATACAAGGCTAGAGAGCCCTGTTTATGCAATTTAATCCATAATTGGTGGAGAGAAGAGATGAATCCATAACTTTCTCAAGAGCATTAACATGAAAATGAACAGAATAGACTATCCCAGAATATGAACTCATCTCACTGGTTTCATTTTCCATGCTAATAAAACCCATTACTCTGCCTGCATAGATTAATAACAAGACACTAGTCTACTTGAAGAAATTAATTAAATTTCAAATATTTTCATAAAAAAACATTTATTTGATATTTATTGAACTTTCTATATTATTAGAGTGTTAGTTATTACTTTCTGTTTTATTTTATAATACTATTTATTTCATCCATTTTCTATTGATTTTTATCATGGCTGAAGGAATATGGTTTAATTAAACAGTTAAAACCTGGTTAAACCTTTACGACATGATCAACAAGGTGTTATCATTTAAGACTGGCTCACAAGGATAAGGGATCCAAAAGATTCATATCTCAGTAGAATTTGCATACTTAACAGTTATAAAATGAAAATCTGAGAATTTCTATGAGAAACAGTTGCAGAAATAAAATGGAAAAAACCTTCATCAAAATTTTTTTTAAATATGTAGAGAAAATGAAATTTACCAACTTAAAGTTCTAAAAGTCTTATATTTTTCTAAGATGAGGAATGAAAAAACAAAATCAATAGCTCATGATTAAAAAGAAAATTCACTGTTCAATAAGAGGATATGATGGTGCTGATAAAATTGGACAGTGTATACATTTTTTATAACAATCAATGTATTAAGTCTATTTATATTTCTATAATAAAAAGTTTTTGTAGCATTAATAATAATGGCAGGATTAGCATTTTCATAAAGAAGACATTTAGAACGCACTGACTAAATGGCATAAATATCGTTTTAAATCTATCAAACCTTTCTCTTATAACAATTTCTCATGAAAATAACATTCTCTATATTCCACTGTTATCAAACTTTCTAGTATTGTGGGGGTCCTTCCTAACCTTTTCTTTTAGGTAATATGGAAAGTAAATACCTTGATTATATTCCTATTTTTTTCTTTTTGTACTATCCATTTTAGTTGTTGGTCCTGTTGGAAGTTTTTCAGTGATGTGGTTTTTGTTGAATATATACGTAAGAAACAGTATTCACTAACATTGTACAATACATTTGCATGTTTTACATTCTTTCTGGAGATGCTGATGAACAAAAACATTTTTGTTGAATTATTATGAATTTTAATCAAATCATTACTTGAAATAAATTTAAGGATAATTATTTTAGATACTAAATTTAGAACCATAGCTAACAAGAAGACCATTAATTCGAATGTTTTTCATTTTTCTCTCAAGTATTTGCATTGATGCATTGAAACAACCAAACAGCAAATGATGTTTACAATTTAAGAAGCCATATGAATTCAAAATGGCAGTTTTTATTTCGCTTGATATCATCGGTTCTTTTTAATTAATTTACTTCTTAATTTGTTGGTATCTATGATCGTTTTAGGAGTATAAAAAAATGAAATAATCCGTTAAAATATAAACATAATTAGGGGCAATAACTTTGATTTAAGATTATAAGAGTTATTTCCCTTCTCGATTAACTGCGTTTCAAAATTTAAAACATCATTCGATAAAATAGTTTAAAGAAAAATTATACGGTTTAGATTATCCGTAAAAAATATCGTCATCATTCAGAACCCAAATGCTTTTTATCGCTTTCTTTCAACAAAAATCAGCACAGTTACAGTTATAAAATTGTTTTCTCATGAGAAGTTAAAATAAATTCGTTTATTGGTGCTATCATTGAATCAACTTAATTTTCTTTGATGTTGTGGGGGAAATAATCAACATACAACCCAGCAAGTACCAACAATGTTTAAGAAATAAATTCAAATAAACCATGTTATTTCTCAAAGAGAATATTTCTGTAATCAGATATAACAAACACTCTTCGTTGGGTCTTAAATCAACAAGCCTCTTTCTCTACTCCAGGGTCCACATTTTTTCACGTAGGCTGAAGGGACATAAACGGGCCTCCGTTTAGAGAAATTAACCATTAGTCTCCGAATAAAATTTTGTAAGAAATAAAAATCAATAATCGCCAAATACATTAATTCAACTTATGCATGGATTTTATTCATATGCAGAATTTACGGAAGAATTATTTATCCTATTTATTATTGGATTTGTTATCTAAGACAAGCAAGTACAAAAATTAAAATATCTTGGTTGGAAGTGTTAACAGAAGATGGAAAATGTGACACCAAAATTCAAAGATGCATTTTATAAAGCTAAGCAAAGTATTAAGAAACAGGAAAAATTCTTTAGAATGATAAAACTTTTTTGTGGAGCCCCACTCTAAGATAAAAATAAACGACAATTTATAAATCGCAGCTGGAGCAACAATTTCTTCTATGTGCCATGTCCCTTCAGGACGTAGGCGATCATGGCTTTCCACGTTTCCCTGTCCCTGGTGGCTCTGAGCACGCCTTCTCCTGTTATACCATGCAATCCTCGTTCTGTCATCCACCTGATTAGGTCCTTCAAATATGTTATCTGTTGCTTTCCTCTGTCTCTTTTTCCCTCTATCTGGCCTGTTAGCATCAGGTTCTCCAGGCCCTCCTTCCACATTGCGTGTCCCAGGAACTTTAGCTGTCTCTTCCTGATGCTCAGTATTAATTTCCTTTTTGTTTCCATCATTTCCAAGACTTCATCATTGCTCACATGCTCGATCCATGAGATTCGCAGCATCCTTCTGTAGAACCACATTTCAGTTGCATCAAGTTTTTCCTTCATCTTTGATGGTATTGTCCAGCATTCACTACCATATTGAAGGACGGACATCACATAGCAATCCAGTACTCTCTTCCTAGTTTCTAGCGATATTGTCCTGTTTCTTAACACCTTACTCAACTTCTGGAATGCGTCCTTTGCCATGCCAATTCGCCTTCGGATCTCTGTGTTGCACTTTCCGTCTTCTGTTATAATGCTTCCTAGGTATTTAAATTTTTGTACCTGCTTGATTCTGGTATCCCCGACCTGTATTTGGCATTTTGGGCTTCCCTTTTTACTGAGACAATTTACCCATCGTAAATGTCAATTATTAAGAATTGTGACAAATTGAAAATAAACCCATTAAAAGTGGTTCACGGAGATATATTTTCTATTTTTGTTAAATCCATTAAAAGTGAATCACTTGTCAAAAACATTTCTGATTAGTTATCTTCCTCTGCATGTGCAGGAAGACAAGAGTTTGTGCCAACTCATTTCAAGCTAGTCACATGATTAACCTTAGAATTTTTTTCAGTTGGAGTAGATAAACTAAACTATCGTCCGGTTCACACTCCACGCACATCTATTGAACAGTTGAAGAGGCTCATCCCTTGTTTCCTGTTTAGGATGCAGTTTCCGGTTTTCTCTTTTCCAATCTTTTCACTCTTTTCTTTTTTTTCAATTGGAGTAGATAGACTAAACAATCGCCCAGTTCACACTCCACCCACGTCTATTGAACAGGTGAAGAGGCTCATCCCTTGTTCCCTGTTTAGGATGTGGTTTCTGGCTTTCTCTTTTCCATTCTTTTTACCCTTATGTAGCCCCCTGCACATCAGTGGCGTTATCGCCTTGCTTGGGGTGATATGTTTAAAAAATTAAAAAATAAGCAAATTCCACATGTGATAACAACACTTGCACTTCTACTTTGGGACAGGAAGCAAACATCTATGCCATGTAATGGACAAGAGAAAACCTTCCACTTCATTTGCCAAGCAAAATTCTTACTGAGAATTAAGGAAACGAAGAGCAGGCACCTTGTAACTGTTTTGAATCTTACTCAGCAAAAATCAGCAAGAGAGTTTTTAAGTTAATTAACATCCAACATATTAGCTTAACTCATTTCTGAATGAACGAACAAACAAATACACAGCAAAGACCTGCATTCAAAGAATCTTCAATATAAAAACAAACAGCAAAACATTACAACAAACACAAAAATACAATGCAAGGTAAATAATTGTACATACACTTTTTTCTCTATTTTTGATTCTAAGAAAAAGCCAGAAGTATGGTGAACACTTTTAAAAAATCATTCAAGAACATTTCCTTTTCAAAACCTTGTTTGTATATTTTGCATATAATAAAATGTGTTATTGTTTAAAAGAGTTGTTAAACACTCAATGTTGACCTTGTGCCTTAAATGTCAATTAAAAATGTTTGTGGAGTAAATGAACACAGCCTTCAAAGATAACTTCTGATAGAACAAAATTTATTAAGCGACTTCGACTACACAACAGGTTCTACAGAACACAGACTGAAAATCCCATAGACTGATCATTTTTAAGGAAAAACAACAACAAAAATGACAGTTATACTTCGAATCAGATAAAGGCAGTTGAAATTTCTAAGATTCATAATGAAGAAAGTTGGCTTGGAGAATTTGACACTCACAGGATGTATTGGAGATGAGAAGAACTGGGGAAAGTAACAAGTAACATAGCTAATGAGCTTGTGCAAATGGATGTCAGAACAGAGAGAGGAAGGGAAAACAAAGACAGTTACAAAGTATAGGAAGCTGTGGGGAACCATCATTGCCTACGTCCTGAAGTGACATGACAGAAAAAGAACATTGACAAAAATCAACTTTTTTTTAATCATTTAAATCTTAAATTTAAAGTATTTCCAATAATATTTTTTTTTAAATAAACATAAAATCTGAGGAATTATTTTTGTGGTTGTGTCAAAAACGAAAAATCAATAAGAATATGGAAATGTTTTGTTCTGATATCGAACTAAGTTAAACTGCAGGGTTTTTTTTTTTAATAATCATATCGCCCCAAGCAAGGCATTTTACTGCCACTGTTTTGCAGTGGGTTACATAGAAGGAAAGTTATGAGAAAGAGGGACAGGTTATAGGAGGTGTCAGTAAGTGGGTAAGAGAAGGATGAGAATACTGATTAGAGTGGAGTCGATGGAGAAAGGAGCATGAAAGAGAGGATACTGGTAAGCGAGATAGTAGATAACTATTGACTTTACAATTAAATTCTTGGAGATTGTAGCTGTCGGGAAAGCAAGTAAACAGAAGGGAATTCCACAGGCGAGAAGTGCAAGAAAAGAAGCTGATGGAGTAGAATTTGCATTTAGATTGTATTGGTTTCACAGTAAAAGAGACTTAGTTGCTAATCTTGTAACTCGAGTAAATTCATATATAGGTGGCACCAGATAGCTAAGTTCATCGGAGCAGAAGCCATGAAAGTATCTGTAAAAGAGACACAGGGAAGCCACATTGCGCCAGTAAAAAAGTGACTGTATCTGAGCCGGCAAGTTGGGATCGATCACATTACAGATGCTTCATTGGATTTTGTCAAGGACTCCTAGGTGGATAGCAGGGGCACTCAACCAGATATGGCAGCAGTATTCAATACACGGGTGGATGGTAGAATTATTTATGTGCAGGATTGTTTCAGACAAGAAAAACTTCCTGGTGCTACACAGAGAAAAAACTTTTTAACAGCGGATTTAGCTATGGATTCTATATAGTCATTCCACTTGAGGTCTGTTCTGAGAGTTAACCCAAGGAGGCACAGTGTTTTGTTTTCAGGGAGACTAGCCTGATCCATGCTAATAGGGGGTAGGAGCAGTTGTCTGTGATGGTTAATAGATAGCAGCTTTGTTTTGGAAGCATTAAAATTCACAAGCTATTTCTTACCCAAGTCCACCACAGATTGGAGGTCCTTTTCAAGCTTGGTAGATTTTTGATCAATGCTAGAGTAAACTGTAGTGTTGTCAGTGTATATGCCTACTTGGGATCTTATTACATCTGAGAGATTGCTAATGTAGATAGGGAAAAGCATAGTACCTAGAATAGAGCCTTGAGGGACACCCACATTTGTATGATAGCATTGGGAGCCATGTCTATTCAATACTACCTACATTGTGTGATTTGAAAGGAATAACTGAATAAGGTCAAACAACTGTCCAGTTATAGCATAGCCTTGCAGCTTTCGTAGAAGGCCAGCAAAACTCTGTCAAATGCTTTGGAGGTATCTAGAGCAACAGTTCGGCTTTGCCATGCTTGTCAAGAGCTTGGTGTATATACTCAGTGATGGTTGTGAGCATATCAGCAGTAGACCTGGTGAAGCAGAAACCATTCTGTTTGTCAGAGAAGAGTCTGTGGGCTGTGAGATGTTGAACCACCTCAGCATTGATGATGGCTTCAAACACTTTGCCAAAAATTGGTAGGGGGCTGATAGGACAATAATTAGAGGGCTCAGAGGGTTCACCAGTGGTTTTATATATTGGAACCACAGAGGAGGACTTCCAGCAGGTAGGACAGCAAGAAGCAGAGATGCTGTAGTTATAGAGTTTGGAGAGAACATAGGAGAGTTCAGGGGAACATTTCCTCAGGACAATTATTGGGATTCCGTCGCTGCCGCTTGCTTTATGGGGTCAAGCTTTGAAATTATGTTGAGACCACCAAGAAAGTAATGTGGATGTCATTCGGTTGGGCCTTAGTTTGAGGTGGGAAGTCGGGTACATACTCCAGACGAGTCCAGTGTTGAGTTGGTGGAGAATCTGCAAGCGAAGCACTCAGGCTTGTCTGTCGTAGAGGTAAGAACCTCAAATTCGTTGATTAGAGGGAGGATTGAGGGTTTGTTATTGTTTAGTACACTTTTACAGAGCCTCCAGTAATCTTTGAAACCAAACTTATGGGATGCTATGCGCTGCTTCATTCTGGCTGCAAAAAGCAGCTTATCTTCTTTAAGTATCTTCTTGCACTCATTGTGAGCAGAGGCAAAGAGGCACCTGTTATGATCTGACATGTGACTCCAACAAAGCTGGAAGAAGTGATTTCGATGGGCAATGGTGGCCAAGCAAGTGATGGAGAACCAAAGAGAAAAGTGAGATTTAAGTCTCAACTTCATGGCTAGGATGAAACTAAAGACATTTTCCAAGGGACATCACACAGGAAATCGTGGAATGAGTCCCAATCAGCTTTTTGGTACCAGTAAGATATTCTGCTAGTCTGAGGTTCTTGGGTGGAGTGGGAGTAGAAGGAGATGTTAGCGAAAACCACTACATGGTCAGAGTTTCTGAGGGGGGTAGAGTTGCATGACATTGTAAGAGTCAGGGATGGAAGTAAAACAGAGATCTAGCAGTGAGTCAGGACCATTATTTCCAAGGCCTAAGAACTACTTAAAGTAGAGGGTTACTGTTTGGAGTTATATTAGTATAGGAAAGGACAAGCACTAAATGCATAGAGTTGAAACAGACTTTAGATGGAACCAGAAACTCAATCCTAAACAGGAAAAAGGGATAAACCTCACCTGTTTAAAAGACAGGGAATGAGTATGATCCAGATTATAATCTATCTACTTCTCAAAACTATTAGGGTCACCATAAAAAAGGGTCAAAAGTTACCTCCCCTAAACCATTCAAGGAAGTCCGTCCCTCAGGTAACAGGTGCATGCTGGGAGACAAGGAGAAGGGACTGCCTGCAGAGGTGAGCAAACATGGCAGGCTGATATTTACCATGCTCTCAATAAACACACGGTGGTTCAACAACTACAACTGTTCGCTGTACTCATGTTTCCACAATAATAAATTCCCTAGTTATTTCCAATACTCGGCGAGTGTGTCATTTTTTCCATAACCATTTTATTTTGTCATGTTAAAAACCTAACAAAAACTTGTGTCAAATATTGAAATTGTTGAACATAGGATTTAAAAATAAAACATTCTTCATTTGAAAGGCATTAGTAAAAGACCATTAACTTTCCTTCTCTGTTTTTGTCTTTTTAAATGTCACTAGATGAATTGCAAGTTGATTACTTCTAATTATAGATCTGATGTATGCTCCGAAAAAGATAAACAAAAGTTATTTCTTAAAATCTTATACATTGTGGGGATTATTTCACCTTGTCTGCCAAGACACCTGTTAGGCTGTAGAAAGATGAAACAATAATCCATCTTCCCCTTTTACTCCAGAATTTAACTGAAAATCTGCTATTCATCTTGAGGTTCTCAACAAAATCTAAAGGAGGATCTGCAATGTAATTGATTCTGAATTAGGTTGCCTTCAGTCACTTTCTCACTGACGTGATGTGGCTTCCCTCTGCCTTTTCTACAAGTATTTTTTTGGTGACTATTCTGATGAGTTTCTTTCCCTGGTTCCTCGATCATGTGCTGTTTTATTTTCCACACACACACACAATAAAAATTAATTCACACCATGTGTATCTCAAAAAAATACAATTGCGCAGGAATTCACCCCTTACCATACCCTGTGGGGTCAAAAACAAGGACGGCGCACACAAAAGTTCGGACGTAGTGGAAAGCACACCACGTGGTCAAAAATATGATTTTTTGATCAATCAGGGCTCGACATAAGAAACACATTTCTTAATCTCCCCGGAGCCTCACCATTCAGATAAAAGGAAGGTAGAAACTCTCAACAGACCAGAGGGAGAAGCAACTAGCTGACACCAAAAGGGCACATGGACAGCTCACAGCACACACACACAGAGAATTCAGCAGTTCACACACCAGGCAGTATCATGTATCAGTGAACATTCTTTCACCCTCTCTTTCTCTCATCTTGCTCGCAACACATCGTCCTACCTTTCCCTCTCACATTCCCATTTCCTTTCTTTCTCCCTTTTTTTTTTTTTACAGCTTTAAGGACAATTTCATTTTTGTACAAAAAAATAATTCTTTTATTTTTTTTTTATGAAAATAAACAAAAGTTTATTTTACTTTATTTGTAGTGCATTTTTCTTTATATTATTTGTTTGGGGGACTTCTTAGCCCCTCTACAACCACATGTATTTACTCGTGCTACGAGATTGGCACCTAGTTTCCACCATTTTAACATTGAAATGGTTAAATGTATCTTCCTCTTCTACTCTCACAGTTTCTTTTCTTACACTTCCCATTTGGGGAACTCCCTTACATTTGCTTGCTTTCCTGATAGCTACAATCTCCAAATGTTTAAATGCAATGTCAATTGCCATCTTCTATCTACTTGATTCCCATCCATCTCTTATCTTCGACATCACCTGTGCCTTGATTTTTCTTTCACTGTAACCCCTGCACACGAGTGGCAGTCCTGCCTTGCTTGGGGTGAAATGATTTAAAAAGAAAAGTAAGCCGTGTCCTAAATTTTGGACAGTCATATTGCACATACTTTTTTTTATACTTTTTAACAAATGTTTTTCTTCCTTCTTCAACTGTGAACACATGTATATATTTTTCTCCTATTCAGTTATGTTATTCTTTATATAAAAATATATATTCTTCTATGTGCCAAATTCATTCAGATTCTTTGAAAGTTCTCAAACTCAGTCTCTTCTATTACAATATACTATCTAGGGAAAAAATAATATAAAAATTATTTCACGATAAAATTATATTCAATATGATATACAGACCATACAAAATATTATCAGTTGGATTTGGCTATCTGGGTCATAGTTTGCTACATCCTTGCATTTTGCTTTATATATGCTAGGGTGCTGAAAATTTTTTGGCCTAATCAAGAAGCCATTCAAAACAAAAAATTGTTTGGTATTTTCCTTAGATATGGGGATTGGAGAAGTAGGTTGAGAATTTTCCAACAACCTGTTCAAAGATATATGATATATATCAGTATTTAAACAAATATTTTTTCTTACTGCTTGGTTTTAAAGATTAAAAGCAATAATTTTATGCAAGAAGTAGATTTTATTGTAATCAAAATAAGGTCTATTGAGACAACCAGTTATAGAGAGATATTATTAAGTAATGTGTATTTATGCAAATTAGCATGCAGCAATTTGGCAGTTTGTTGTAGTTTTATTCTTTGATGGGGGCTAAGAAGTCGCATAATGGAGAAACAAGATACATCTTATCACTACAACATTCTGTGGGTCAAGAGTAAAACAGAAAGTTTGTGCTCTTTTCTTTTATACTGCTTTTTGGTGATATACATTGTGGTGCAGTGGATATTAGCTCGGAACAAGAAATCGAAAAGCTGAGGTCAAATTCCAGTTGAATTCGTTGCATTCACTTTCGTGTAAAATTTCTTTCCTCCAGCTATGGGTTAAATAACAGGACAGATTGGGTTCTACTTCAGAAAGTAACAATAATATGCAGTGGGAAAATCTTCTGCCCAGTCAGTCATGTTTCTTTTGAGACATGATCGCCCAAGCGTGTATCATGTACAGCATTTAACTGAACTGTCTAGCAGGTGTTAAAAGTTACCTGACAAACAAATGGAGTAATTCCGCATACATTTAGTTATAATTTCTGGGAAGTGATTCAAATTTGTCCTTGTAAAAATATTCAACTTTTCCACAAAAGAAAGGAAAAGAAGATAATCTAAACCCACACATTTTATATTCCAGAAATTTTTGTGGTGATTTGCAAAAAAAAATATTTGCTTTTATGAAGACACTTTTCATACATCAGGAAATAGACTAGACAAAGAAGATTTCTTAATGACTTCAATTTAGACTGTTATATCCAGCTGCTACTTGCATTATCATACAAACTTCTTAAACTGACTACTCAGTAGGTTCTCTTATTTACACCTCATATGTATATGTAATAGTAGACTCTAAATGCATGCAAATATTTAACAGAAAAGCACTCAGTTCAATTTCAATTGTGTTACATGAAAAGTATAACATGATTAAAAGCTGAAAATTTACAGATTAATAATTTGATGTTTTAAATGCTGTGTAATTTATATTTTTTTTCTAAATTACGAGTTAATTAAATTTTACTATAAGTTGGCATTCGCTATGTTAGCATATCACATCTTATTAATTTTCAATAAAAAAAAAATTTTATTTTGTCAGAAAATTGATTAATAGAAAAATGTTCTAATAATGTGTTCTCTATAATCTGAATCTGTTTCTTTTAGAAAATCTTAATTTATATGGATTTTTAAAGTTTTTTTTCAAAAAACTACAAATTTATGACTCTCACTAATAAATTTCTGTAAAAAATGTTTTAATAAAATTAAATTATAAAATAGATTTTTTTAATATCCTTCTTTAATCTTGTTTACAAATGATCAAGAAAACTGAAAGAAAAAGTTCAACTCACATGGCTATTTCAAAGAGCTGCTAAGTTTGTAAATTAATTTGGACCCTTACCCCAAACTCCAAATCCGAAATGGTCAATGCAATTTTTGTCAATAAAAACAGATTTTGTGCTTGTTCAAATGCTTATGAGTAAAAACCCCACAGAAAGTACTGTTCATAAATATTTCAACAAACAAACTTTTTCTTACATTTATTTTTAATGATACTTTTATGAAAATATCAAAGACAAATAAGAAATAAGGTTAAAATTGTCCTATAGAAGATGCTGATCTTCACTTTCCTAACTTAGTTCATCAAGTTCATTAACCCAACCATTCTGGAATCTTCCTTTCACTACAACTTTTCATTTATTATGAACACCTCTTTCATTTCACAATTCTCTCCAACACTTCATCGTTAGTCACATACTCAGTCCATGGTATCCTCAGCATCCTTCTGCAAAACCACATTTCTGCTGCCTCAAGCCTCTTCTTCAGCCTTGAGGAGATCATCCAACATTCACTGCTATACAGAAGCACAGATATCACATAGCAGAGTTTCCAATGGAATTTTCCTGTCTTTTAGTACAGTCTGGTCAGCTTTTGAAATGCGTCCTTGTCCATACCTGTGCATCTTTAAACCTCCACATCGTACTTTCCATCCTCAGTCGGCACACTTCCCAGATATTTAAATTTATTTACTTGTTTTATTTTAGTTTCTCTGACCTGTAGTTGACATTTCGGAGTCTTCTTTTTGTTGATGACCATACATTCAGTTTTCTTGAAGTTTATGCTTCGTCCTTTCGTTCTCTTACTCCCTTCTGTAGGAGGTCCTGCATTCGCCTTTCTGTGTCTGCAATCAGCACTGTCATTTGTTTCTCTTACATTGTTGAGATTATGGCCACTAATGATGAATCCTAGCAAGGGTTTTTTTTTTTATTCTCAGAATTGTTTCATGATATAAGTTGAATAAATCTGGTGAGAAAACACATCCTTGTCTTACACCCCTTTTTATTTTTGTATACCTGCTGAATTCACTTTCTATCCGTATGCAATTGGCTTGCCGCTAATATATATTCTTGATTATCCTAACATCTTTTCTGAAAATGTCAAGGTTGTCTTTGTGGTGTACTTTGTCAAATGCCTCAATAGCATTCTGAGCATGAATATCACATTCCTTGTTCCAACATCTTTAACAAAGCCACACTGTTCTTGTCCTATCTCTGGGCCAATTCTGCTGCGTGCTCTGTTCATCAGAATCCGAATGATGAGTTTTGCTATGTGGCTCATTAAGCTGATTGTTCAGTGGAGTTCACATTCCTTTGCATCTGGCTTCTTAGGTAGTGCTATGAAAATTGATCTGCTTAGGTCCTCCGGTATAGTGCTGCTGTTGTAGATTTTGTTTATTATTTCTGTAAGCCTGCCTATGCCAAAGTCTTCTAAGGGCATCAACGTCTCTATTGCAATCCCATCAGGTCCTGCTGCTTTATTTCTGTTCAATTTGTCCATTGTTGATTCCACTTCAGTTTTTAATATTTTTTGTCAATCTATATTTTTGTGTATTGTTAGTTGCTCTCTCTTGTCATGGAAGAGATCAGCAATATACTCATCCCATCTCTGAAGTATTTTTTCTTTTTCTAGTATGAGTGTACTGTATTTTTCTTTTTTATATATCCTGTTGCTGAGTAGGTTTTTGTCCTGTTAGTTCCTTTATTTGTTTATGCATATCACTATTATTTGTTGTGCTCAGTCTCTCTACTTCTCCACATTTGTCATTAAGCCATCTTTCTTTAGCCTGTCTACATTTACTCCTTATTTCCTTGTATAGTTTCTTGTATTCCATTCCATATCTTGGCATTGTTTTTTGTCTCTTTTGCATCAGGTCAAGAATCTCTTGAAAGGTAAACAGCTACTGTATTAAATATAAAACTAATATCTTTCATTCAGCTTTTGATGTTTTTTATTGTTCAGTTATTTTCACCTTGTTAAACTGATTGTAATAAAATTTGTTTTTTTCTTATTTTTAATTATTCAGTTCTTAAAACCAAAACTATTTGTTAAAATTTACTAATGTACTTTCTGCTGGATATCATTACTGGTAGCGAAAATGGTGATGACTTCTATATGCCATGTCCCTTCAGGATGTAAGAGATCATGACTCTCCACAACTTCTTTGTAGCTCTTAGTAAGGTTTGCCTTTGTACTATACTGGTCCATTCCTGTTCTGCCAACCATTTACACAAGCTTGTCAGATAGATCTCTCACTGCTTTCCTAACCCTCTCGTCTTCAATACATCCTGTGGGTGTTAAATTTTACAGACATTTTCATATTATAAATAGATGTCTTTTTGTTTTCATTTTACTTAAAACTTCTTCATTACTTACATGTTTAGTCTATGGTATTCTTAGCACCCTTCTGTAGAACACCATCTCTGTTACCTCACATCATCTTTTCATCTATAAGGAAATTATCCAGCATTCACTGCCATATAAGAAAATACATATTACATACCAGTTCAGCACTTTTCTTTGTTTCTAATGAAATTTTCCTGTTTCATAATATTTTGCTTAGTTTTTGGAAGACATCTTACGCTATTCCACTATACCTTTATATTTTGGTTCTACATTTTCTGTCATCCATTGAAACACTTCCCAGATATTTAAACTTCTGCACTTGTTTAATTTTGATCTGCCCAATTCACATATTAAGCTTTTTTTTTCTTTTTGACAATCATACATTCTGTCTTTTTATAATTGATGGATATTCTTTTCTTCTTGCTTTCTTTTACTATATTCTCTAGGAGTTCCTGTAATTTTCTTTATCTGCCCTCCGTATTATATCATCTGCATATCTCATGTAAAGATGGTGCCCATCAATACTATAACCCAAGTTAAATTGGTTGTAATGGTTAAATAATCCTTGTACTTATGACTCTTTCTATTTGTTTTTATTTACTATATTTACCATCTATATGCAAATGGTTTGCTCCCAGTGTAAGTACTGGATTATTCTAACATCCTTCTCAAATAAATCAAAGTTTTTGTCATAATTCAAACAGATCCTGATGTCATATCTCATCAAATAATTTTGTATCATCCTTTAAACACAGGTATACATCCTTCTACATATGTCTAGTTCTCTCTGAAAGTATTCTGATCAGAAATATAGCAGTTATTGTTCAAGTCTTTGCCAAAACTACATTGTACATGTTTTATTTCTGAATAAAAACTAAAATTGTTGAGTTGGTTGATAAAACAAAAGAGTGAAACAAAATGAGTTAGAAATGTTTATTCTTTAAAAAACATTTTTGTATCAAATTCATTTCAAGGAATGAAATCATAGTAAAGAAGTAAGGAAAAGTTAAACTTACTCTACTGATGAATTAGTGAGTGATTTGTATAGTCTAAGCTATGTATGCCTACTAATTTTAGTGTTCCATCCAGATTTTGGCCCACAATGAAAGAGAACGAGCCCTTTCAGATGCACAGTAAGCTTCCTCCTAGTATTTTTTTATGTTTTTACACATACCAAAAGCTGAAAAGGGGTTAATGCTAGATTTCTGCACCTGCTTGATTTTAGTATCCCTGACCTGTAGTTGGCATTTTGGGCTTCATTTAGTTTTCTTGTAGTTTATGTTCAGTCCTTACTTTTTGCTTTCCCTTGCTACATTCTGTATTTTCCTTTCCATGTCTGCTGTGTCATCTGTGTATCTTATATTGTTAAGATTGTGGCTGCCAATGATGAATCCTGGTAGGATTTCTAGTTCTCTCAGAATTGCTTTGTTGTATAGATCCTTGTCGAGAGATGTAGTTGATTTGCTTTTTCATTTCTCCTCCTGGGTTCCTCCATGTCCATAATCTTTTTTTAGGTGTTGGTGATTACCTGGTAATTTTCTGAACCAATTCCTCTCCTCATTCATTGTGGTTTTCTAATCCAAAATTGCCAACCATTTCTCTTTCCCTCTCTTTGCCAACTTTGGTATTCAGGTCTCCTATGATAATTTTAATTTCTTGTGATTTGCACTGAGCCTAGGTGTTGTCCAGCATGGAACAGAAAAATTTGATTTCATTCTCTATATTTAGTGTTGTCGGTACATACACAACTATAACAGTTATGTTCAAGGGCATTCCTTTCAGTTTAATCACAAGTATTCTTTCAAATAACTGGCAGTATCCCAGAACACATTTTTTCATGTCATGATCCAGTATCAAGCTTACTCCTTTTTCATTATTTTTACCATTGCATATATAATTCTGTGGTTGTCATTGATGAAATCTCCATTGTTTGGTCACCTAGTTTCACATATACCTAAAATGTTGATATTTAATCTAATCATTTCCTGCTTTACATTTTCCAGTTATTCAACATCCTGATATTTCATGTCTCAAGAGTTGTTTTTTGTTTAGTGCAAATAGTTGCAGGATAACAGTCTGGTGAAACCTGTTACTCATGTCATTCCATTCCAGGTGAGATATCAGTTCTGGGGTATTTTATGCCAATTTATGCTCACGGTTGCTGGATGATGGTCAGATGACACCTGTTACACATGCCATTCCTTTTCTTACCAGGCAAGGAGTCAATTCCTTTAGACTTAACCTCTTTCATGCTGTTAGGTTTCATACTTTTTTTGTACATATCCATGATTATTCTTGCGATTAATAGTGGAGCAGTTTCCTGTTGCCTTCTCCATGGTGATTTATTGAGATACTGCCTCTAGTTATACAGAGCCTTAATGATATTATCCAAGATTATAAGCTATTCTTCTAACACAAAACTGTGGAAATGTGTTTTTTATTCAATGCTCAGTGCCACTGTTAAAGATTGAACTTATGATCTTTAATTTTAGAGACATTCTTTGCTTTTGTAGTTGCTTTTCATGCAGTAATATTATTTCTTGGAAGATATCTATATTCTCTATTTCTTTAAAAAAAATTCTGGTACAAATCAAATTTTGCTTGCTAACACAAGTTTGGGCACCATTTATAGACAGTATCCTTGAACATAAAGCAAAACCTTCTATATGCAGTGTTCCCTCATGTCATGGATCTTCACATCTTCCTACCTCTTGTAGCACTAAGCAATGTTTGACCCCTTATTATTCCTTCTTATTCATGTTCTGCCATCCAGTGACACAAGTTAGCTATGCTAATTGCTACTTCCCTCTGACCTTTTTTCTTCAATATATCCTGTGAGTGTCACATTTTCCAATCCCTTTTTCTTCATGATGTGTCCAAGAAATTTTAACTATCTCTCTCTGATATGAAACAAGGTGTTCTTTATACTTTTATTTTTCTTAAAACTTCCCGATTGCTAACATGCTTAGTATATAGTATTCTCAGCCTCATTCTGTTGCTTCAATTCTCTTCATCTGTAGGGTAATTGTCCAGCATTCACTTTCATATAGGAAGATTGATATTATCAGTAGACTAAAATCCATATGCACATTGAAAAAAAAAACAGTACTTAATTGTTATGTAATATCTATTCTCCTATATGGCAGTAAATGCTGAACAACCTCATAGATGAAAAAAATACTTGAAGCAACAGAAATGTGGTTCTACAGAAGACTGATAAAAATATCATGGACTAAACAATGACAAAGTTTTAGAGTAAATAGATACAAAAATGAATACTTAGATTTCAGCAAGAGAGCTTTGACATTTCTAGGCCACATAATGAGGAAAGAGGATTTTAAAAATTTGACACGCACAGGACATTGAAGACAAGAGGGACAGAGGAAAGTAGGGCAAAACCTACCCAATGAGCTTTGGTAAATGTTTGACAGAAGAAGGATTAGAATTGATAGTGAAAAGACAAAATTTATCAAGAACTACAAAGGACAGGAAAGAGCCATGATTGATTGCATTCTGAAGGGTTACAGTAAATTGAAGACTAAGAAAAAGATTGTTAATATGACTGTAAAATGCAGAAATCAAACAGATTTTCAACTTTATGCAAATTAAACAAGTTTTCAAAAGGAAAACAACAATTTAAGATTTGAATAACAAAACAAATAATGGGATGAAGAAAACAAAATACTTTTATCAATATTACCAGTATTCTTTTACATTCAAAATGTTAATTTGGCAAAGTAAATGTAAATAAGGAGGCATCATTGAAAATTAGGTATCATAAAAAAATGGTGGGTCCCTTTTAAGTTTGACTTTTGTTTAATGGCATATCAACACCTCTGTGGGTTATTTAATGCCAAAAGTCATAGTAAAAAGATTGATGTAGTCAGATTTTGATAAAAATTGTTTTTTTATTTTAGAAAACTGAAAATGACTTCTAGTTTTGTATTCAAAAATGTATTGCTGGTAATAATTTTTTTCCTTCAAAAAATGTATTATGGCAAAATTTATTTTTTCCCTTCAAAAATGTGTTATGGTAATAATTTTTTTCCTTCAAAAATGTATTGTTGGTAATATTTTTCCTTCAAAAATGTATTGTTGGTAATATTTTTCCTTCAAAAATGTATTGTTGGTAATATTTTTCCTTCAAAAATGTATTGTTGGTAATATTTTTCCTTCAAAAGTTTATTTTTATGTATATAGTTCTATAAAAGTCCATTTTTATACTTTCATAGTGTTTTGACCCCAGTTTAGGGGTTAACTATTTGCCCATAGCTGGGACTCTAACAGGTGCTACCACTCTAAGTTAGGGTGGACCTGGGAACAGCAGCAATTAAGAGGTGGTTCCATGCTCCTCACAATCTCCCAATCAGAGGCCATGCTGCCGAATGCAGTTTATCATTATACCCAGGACCTCCTTTTGATTTAGCCACCGAAAAATTTCCTGATTTTGGCTCTTTAGTATTTATTATTTCATCCAAGTGAGGTAACTTAAGTGGCTAATTATCTGGGATTCTATCAAAACAATATTTCAGAGTAAATAAGAAAAAAATACTCCCAATACATACAAAATGATTAGCAATTTAATAAAATACATTAATAACAAATGAAGTAAATAGTTATAATAATTTTTTTTAAAAAAAACCTGAAATAAAGATTGATCAAATCTATGGCTCAAACCCAAGACTTAAAAAGAAACAAAGTTTGTTACTAACTTCAGAATAAGAAAATATTAAAAAAAAAAAAAAAAATAGAAACACCAAGCTTTATTATTTTAAACAGGAAACAGATGTTAAAAAGAATAAGCTCTTGATCAACTCTAATTCACACCCACTTCTAGTCTTGCTAAGGGCTTACAAATTATTTTAATTGGCTATTATCCTAGGAAAACAGTTTAAAATTTCTTTGTTTGTATATGATTGCTTTATTTATTATTCATTTTCTACTAAATATACTTTGACTCATAAAACCAATTTCACTCTCTGAACCAATCAAATTCAGTAGTTCTAATCAACACGGTAACTGTGAAGATGAACTAACTGACCTTGAGAACCACAGAAATCTTTTTTTCAAAGATTGATGTCAAACCTGGGGTCAACAAGGCTAAAACTAACTCATTTATAAACTGGTTCATTAATCTAATAAGATTCCATAGAATGAAAAACAAACTAATCAAATGTCCACATGATCCCATGGGAATGCTTGGAAAATGGGCTTTCCTGGAAAAAGGATGCTGAGAAGTCATTCACGTATTTCTTTCAGGAAGAAAATATTTAATTTCTTTGTCTTGGACTATCAGCATCATTTTCACAACTGATCAGCCAAGTAAATTACCTTCTTGCACAGATGGTATTTTGACAAAAAGCTGAGTGCAGACTGAAACTGCTCCCTGGTTTAAGGAATTCTCTCTCTCTCTCTCTCTCTCTTGTTAAATTACTCCATGGATCAAAGCACCAAGAGCCACTTTGTATTTAGTAAGAAAGCTACAAAAATGAAACACAGTATACACTGATAGAAATTTTAAAATATTAATAATATTTTAAAATAATTAATAAAATTCATTAATCTTTTCATGTTAAATTAATTTGTTTACATTATTTACGTTCAGACTGTTATCCCCATCTTTGTTGTTCTTATGATAACAACAATAGGCAGGCTATTCCAAGTTTAAATAATGATAACTCCTCATCCCAGACATTCAGATTGAAATTGATTTACTTAAAATAAAAAATAAAAATTATTTTGAAAAGCTTACTTATTTAAGGGTCAAAATACTTAAAGAAATTATTAATACTTGTAGTATCTGTGAGTGGTGACAAAGTTTAAGAGAAAATAGAAGCAAAAAGGACACCTATACTTAACATCAGGAAGGGACAGTTAATATTTTTACGGCACATCATGAGGAAAGAGGGTTTAGAAAATTTGACACTCACAGAACATATTGTAGGCAAAAGGGATAAAGGAAAACAATGTATAACTGACATAAGAGTTTAGGAGAGATAGTAAAAAGACAAAATTTATGAAGAGCTACAAAGGACAGTGAATTGTTGATTATTCTGCCATGTCCTGAAGGTACATGGCACATAGAAGAAGAATAAGCTTGTGTAAATGGTTGGCAGAACAGAGTTTAGGAAAGATAACAAAAAGACAAAATTTACTAAGAACTACAAAGAACAGGAAATTGTGGAGAGCCATGATTGCCCATGAAACTGAAAGGATGCAACACATAAACAAAATATAGTAATTAAATATAGTAAAATAAAAATTAACAAACGTTTTAGTGAGAAAAATAGGCATAAAAAAAAAACTAGTGAATACTTAAAATTAAAAATATAATTTATGATTGCCATTTGGATGTTAATGAAAGTATAAAATTTAATTTTGAATCTGAAGATATTTTTCTAGAATTTATTTTATTAATTTTTTCAATTAACTTAGAAAAATGTGATGTTATAATTAGATCAAAATTGTCAGATTTAGTGCCTAATGAATAATTTTTTTCACTATGTCACACAAAATGCAATCTCAAAGTACAGAGAATTCTTTTTTTTTTACATCCCAATCCTTTCATTACAGAGGTGATCATGACTCTCTACAATTCTTTCATTTTTTTGTTGCTCTAAATAAGTTCTTTTTATTTTTACTATCTCTCTTTGTCCCTATTATGCTATTCATTCACTCAAAAATAATCCACAAATGTAATATTTTACCAATTTTGCCTACTTGTAAATTAAAATCTCATTTTATTCTAATTTTTCAAAACTTTTAATTTATAAATAACATTTTTTAACATTTATTTATTAAATAATTTTTTAAATTCATCTTTTTATATAAAATCTATTTTATTATTATTATTATATTCTAATACAATTTTTTAAATATCTATTTAATTATTAAAATATTAAATATCAATTTATTATTTTCATATCAATTTAATTATTTTTTTCTAAAACAAATTATTAGATATATGCAAGTTAATAAACAGTTTTTTTTGTTTTTTATCCATGTTCTAAGGTGAACATTTTGCAATGTTTACATATGACATTTATTTCATTACATTTATTTTATAGATTCTTATTCTTAAGAAATATAATAATATATAGTTTTTCATATAGACACAAAGGGCATGGGTCATTTAAAGAATTACATATTCTAGCTTTTTTTAAAATTTTCCATTTTATTGTGGGTGTTTTTAGATACCAATAATATTTTGATAGGGATGTTCTATTACTGAACTTTTTATTATTAAATGAAGATGTATGTTGATAAAATCGTTTTTTCAGAGAGTTCTTAGTACTACCCACATAAATCTTTACATTACGAGGTTTTTTCTATGGAAGAAATTTTACATTGATAGACAATTGATTCTGTAAGGCACCTGTTTTCCAAAGGATAATCTTTAGGGTTTCTACAATAACATTTATTATTGTCCAAATTGTTAATTTCAGTTATTAGATTAGATTATTTTTATTTTCAGTTTTGTTTAAATTTTTATTTAAAATATTATTATTATTTTTTATTATATACATATCTTTATTATATTTTTTATTATATATATTGAATAAAGAAATAGGGTTGTTCCAACGAGAGAAATTAGTATAGAATAAAAAATGTGAGAAGCCGTGAACGTTTTCTTTAAAGTGTATATTTATTGTTTTTGTAATTATACATGTTATGAAACACTAATTGTCCATAATGGTGTTTGTGATGCTACACGTGTTTCGAGTCTAAAATTGACTCTCTTCAGACGAATATATTTGTAGTTTTTACGTGTAACATCACAAACACCATTATGGACAATTAATGTTTCATAACATGTATAATTACAAAAGCAATAAATATACACTTTAAAGAAAACGTTCACAGCTTCTCACACTTTTTATTCTATATATATATATATATATATATATATAGTGCATTTTACTAAAATGCCAACATTAGAAACAATTCAATTACTGAAGTATCTTCAGGTTGCAATCTCTTATATATCACTGACAAATTTAGAAGGAACAATGCAAGAAGATTTTTTCTATAACCTTTACAAACTAATGGAACAGAAAGAGAAAAATTCAGTTTACTAATAGCTGTGGGTTGAATGTTCTTAACAAAAAATTGAAATTTCACTAATTCTACCAAAGCTCAGAGAAAAACTTTCTTGCAGTGGCTAAAAAAGAATGTGGATGTGTTGTACAATCATTTTGAAGCAGAGACATTTCAGAAAAATATTACTTATCCTCAAAATCAATGATATTTTTGAAGCTGAATATGCCTAAGAAAATGTTTTATTTTAAAATCAATAAAGCAAAACTTTGACAGTATGCTGAACTTGACTTTTTGTATGGTTCATTAGGGAATAAGTCGTCTGTTTACAAAACAAGAAAACAGATTAACCTCTTCCGTTTGCATTAAAACCAACCTTTTTTTTTCTTTCACGTTTTTCTGAAGAAAGATGACTTATTTATTTATTTTTAAAGTACAAATGATCAATTCATTATCAGACATTATAAATATTTTAGAAAATAAAAGAATAAAAAATAAAACACTGAAACTGCAGACTATCGAATGTTTTTAAAGTCAGCAAAAGTCTTGAAGACACAACTGGATGAGTTTGTCACTTGAGTCTCTGCTATAAATTATAGATAATATACCAGAGGGTGCTGAAAAGTTCTAGGCCTGTACAAGAAAATATTTTCTTCAAAACTTCTGATATTTGACCAAAATTTATGAAGTTTATCAAGACAAATTTTCAGTAAACACTCACACACGTGTGTGTGTGTGTGTGTGTAAAATTTCAGATATAACTAAATATATTTATAAAAGGAGAATATGAATAAAGACAAAAAAGAAAGATTAGGTGATGCATTTTGCATTTGCCTTAAAGTTTATCAGAGGATGAAACACATTGGCTAAGTTTTCCTTTCATCATATATATATATATATATATATATATATATATATATATATATATAAATGTAAATGATAATGGGAAAACTGCATTAATTGCAAATGCGTTTCATCCAATGTGGACTTTTTCAAGGCAAAAAATGAAATGGATTTATTAAAAACTAAGTTACTAATAATAATAAAACAGGTTAACTCTGATATATATATATATATATATATATATATATATCAGTAAGAGTAAGAACAAATGGAGTAAAAATCCATAGTTTGTAGCATTTACTTTTTAAAAGTTCTCAATACAAAGTAGAATAATATATTATTACTGTAATATTTTTATAATAAGTGGATATAATAAAAACATTTTACATTAACACACAAATAGTACTGAAGCATGAAAGCTTTCGTATAGCAAAGTAAAATGTTTTTATTATAACAATATTACAATAATAATTGTTTGTGTGTGAGTGTGTGATGCAAAACTAAAAGCCTTTAATAATGTTTAATGATAACTGAAATTACTTAGATATTGATCAATTCATATTTAAATATGTACTGAAACCAAGAAAATTATCTAAAATATAGAAAAATTAAAAAATCCTTAGCAATGATCTTTTTTCTTTTTTTTTTCTTTTTAAACTTGGATATATAAATTTTCCTTCTTGGCAGATTAGTTTCTGTATCTTGGTGTAAAGCCACTAAGATGCAAACAGTTGCTGAATGTAGAGGAATTAGGGGTAAACTTTCATTTTAGGACCTGAAGGCTAATATCCCTTCAAATTTTTCCAAAATAGTCTTATTTCCATGCAAATGTATATGTTGAACCCAAATCAGCAATTAAATATTGAAGAAACCAACCTTTTTTGATGTTAACGACCAGAAAAACATCTGACTTCTTGCTTTTTTTGTCAGCCATTACCAGCTTAATGAGAGTCATTCGCTGCAGAATAATTTTAGGCATAGGAAGAAAATTTGGGCCTATTTACTTCCTTTACAGAAATGTCTTTGCAGAAATTAGTACATGATATTTTTTCGGTACTTAATTTCAGAAGAAAGTTATTGACATTGAAACAAGTGAAAAGAATAAAAGTTATTTGCGTGTGTTTGCATATATAAGGGATATTAACCTTCGGGTCCTAAAACGAAAATTTACCGAATTAGGAACAGAAACATTGATAATGATCAGAAAAAGAAGAATAATCAGGAGGAAAGTAGATAGCAACTGACATTGCATTTGAAATTTTGCAAATTAAAGTTGGCTGAAAAGCATGGAGCCAGAAGGGAGTTTCACAAGCAAAAAGTATGAGAAAAGAAACTGTTAGCATAGAACTTACAGCTACATCCAGCCAGCTCAACTGTAAATTGATGACATCTTGACACCAGTCTAGTACTTAACTTCATCAAGTCTAGATATCATAGTGAAGAGCTCATTCAAACGATTACCATGAAAATATTTATAGAAAAGGTACAGAAAAGCAACCTTACAGTGATGGCAAAGTGATTGAAGACAAGTTGCCAGATCAGGACCAATATTATTGCTAATTCTTCTTTGGAACTTATCAAGGAGCTCAAGGTAAATAGCAGGGGCACCAGACTAAATGTGACAGCAACATTCTAAGCATGAACAAATGGTCTACTTATAGCTCACTCTTGCTAGGCTTCACAATACTACTCTCTTGGTAACTGACCATTCTGATATTTCATTCCAACCATCTCTTAAACAGCAACCCCCTATAAGACCTCTTTCTGTTGCCAGCATGCTGATTTTCTTTTTGACACCACATGGAATGACTTCTTCAAATTCCCAATTGAAAATTGTGCCACTGAGTTTTCTTTTTGGTCAACAAATGCTTTCATCACTTCCTGGAAATACCAGGTGAAGCCTCAATCCTTTTCATGGTTCACACCAGCATGCTCAGCTGCTAGAGCACACAGGAACCACTATTTTCAGCTATACCAGCATGACAGCTTGTTACCAGTCACCTATTCATTGCTGCTTGCAATAAATGTGAGTCCTTACAAAATCAAATTCTTTGTTTGCTGAGAGAATGAGGCACCACATTGCTTTTAACAACTTCAGCTCTCATGATTACTGGAGGCTCTCTAATCAGGTATTAAACAAGTGCAAAGTTGCTATTCCTCCCCTCTTCAATGAATTTGGAGTGTTATCATCTTCTGCTGATAAAGCTGAATGCTTTGACCTTAAATTCTACCCAAACTTTATTCTTGATTCATCTGGAATATCACTGCCTAACTTCCCTCCTAGAACTAAGTCTCTATTGAGTGATATGCATTTAAACACTTCCATGGTTTTTGCTATCATCTTTAACCTAAATCCCTACATATGGACCCAATGGCATCCCTGTAATAGCCATTAAGAAATGTGCTTCTAAACTTGCTCCTGTTCTCTCTAAACTGTATAATAAATGTCTTGCTGCCTCCTGCTTTTTAGCCTACAGAAAGTCATCCCTTGTTCCAGTTTTTAAGCACTCTGGTTAGTCTTTCAACCCTTCCAACTATCAGCCTCCTACCACTTTTTGACAAACTTCTAATCAATACTGAATTGGTTCATCATCTCTCATTGCAGAGCCTTTTCTCAGACAAGCAATACGGCTTTCATTTCTCCAGGTAAACTGCTCATGTACTGACAGTAATTACAGAAAGAGTCTATCATGCTCTAGATAACAGGGAAGTTGAGGCTGTAACATTGAACATCTCAAAGGCCTTTGACAGAGTATGGCATACAGCTCTTCTCCACAAGATGAAAAGTTAGTGTCTATAGACAAATTTTTGAGCTGATAGTCTTTCCTATTAGATCATAAAATGAAAGTAATGGCCACTCATCTAGATCACTTCTTACTTATACAGGTGCACCTCAGGGCTCTATCCTTGGTTTTGGTGATATTAGCTCTCAACTTGGCATCTACACTGATGACACAAATGTTTACTCTTGCCTCAATAGTAAGGTTGATTAGTCCAATAAGGTCAAAATGGCAGCTGATGTCTAAAACAACCTCAAACCCATTGTTAACTGGCACAAAAAAACAGCTTGTCAATTTAAACACACCAAAAACTAAACTTTTCTTCATTAATTATCTGAGGGAACCTTCTCTGTCTTCCATCAGCATGACTGATGCTAACCTCCAGGAAAGTGACTTCTTGGGCTAACATTCTCAGCTAACATGAAGTGGAAGGATGATATTAAATCCATTACTTGGTCAGCTGCTAAGAAAGTCAGTTCACCGTGTGATGCCAGACAATTTTACTCCCCAGGAAATAATTTAATAGACATAACTTGTCAGTTGTGTTTAAAAAAACTTGTTTGAATGAACATTTGCGGCAACAATCAGCTCTCTCTGCATACATGTGTGTATGCGTACATTAGGTACACCCCCACTAATTATTAGGTACACCCCCAACTAATTTGCTCTAAAAAAAAAAGCATACCATGATGAAAAAAGGTACTAATCTTGATAAAAACATTTATCGAGATTAGTACCTTTTTCCATCATATTTTTTTATCTTCAAAATGTTTATGTTATTATTATTGTGAAGAAAGATTAAAGTATTTTTTGTTATTTTATGAAATGTTTTAATCTTTCTAGCACATTCTAAATTTTAGTTAAAATCTTGTTTTTTTTTTTTTGTGTGTCTGCTTGGATATGGAGGGTGACAAATATTAGTTAAATGATCAGTATAGGAAATTTTAGCATCATTTTTGCAGTAAAAAGCACATAAATTTGGAAATTCTTGAAAAAATCACATAATTATTGGATCTTAATTAAATTTCCAAGTAGTATTTACAAATGAATGAAATTATTTTTGAAATTTTCATTTTTGAAAATCTTGATAAAGATTTTTTTTATTTACATCTCTTGGGGAATTTAAATCATCAATTTGATTTTGTAAAACAAATATTGTTTACCAAAAATCTGCTCTGAATTGTAAAATAAAACATGCAATAAAACTAAGACATTATTCAATTAGAAAAATTTCCTATTGTTTTTATAATAATATATTAAAGACACTATCATAGCAGCTCTCAGTAATGTTTTTCTTTTCACTATCACACCCAGTCAACTAACTATAAAAATTTATTTTATCTCATCTTATAAAAATCTTAAATATACTGTTTTGTCTTAACACCTTTTTTTTATCAAGTCTACATTAATTTACAGATGTGCATTGTGGTACAGTGGATATCAACTCAGAACGACAAATCGTGGTACTGAGTTCGAATTCCAGTTGAATTCCTTGCATTCACTTATGCACAAATACCCTTAGGAAAGGTATTAATTCATCTCTTTCCCCCAGTTATGGGTTAAATAGTAGGACAGATTAGGTTTTATAGCCTTGGCTGGCAACCAGTTTACCACAGAAAGCAATGGCAACCTACTACGAGATAATTTCCTGCCCAGTCAGTCATGTCTCTTTCAAGACATGATCGCCCAAAGCGTGTATTATGTATGGTATTTAACTGACACTGATTTACAGTATATTTAAAACTTTATTTTCCATGCTTTTCTATAATACAAACACAAAACTATTTCAATTGATAATCTGAAATATAACATGACTGGGATCAACTGTGCAAAATGGTATTGTTTCTACCTACCTATGTACACAAATGCCGACACAATAAATGCATAGCAACAGAAAACTAATATCTTTAAACATCCTCATTGGTCTATACCAACCAATGAAATACCTTCCAGCTTTAATCCAAAATTAGCATCTGAGAGCCTACCGATAGTTATTTAAGGAACAGGCCCAGACAGTGAAAGGATGGACAGACAGATAGACAGACACAAACAGGTCCATGATGCTGTTGGCATTTTTACGATCAGACTCAGAGATCATCTCATAGACAACTGAAAAATGCATACAAATTACCACACCATAGAAAGATGACAATATGAAATCAAAAACAACTTCATACAATACACAAATTACACTCAAAGTGACAAAAGATTAAATCCAAGCATAATTTCTAACACCATCAGTATGAACCCTAAAACATTTGCCCGACTAAAGACAAATCATTATACAGCTAAGTATAACGCAAACTCTTTCCATATCTATTTCATAACATTGTATTCACATCCACTAAATTCACTAAAGTTTGCTGTATTTTCTTTCAGGAATAATATTGCTAACCTTCAGCATGTCTTTCCTTACATTATTTATATTGCATTAAAGGAGGAATACTTTTCGATCAAATCCTTTTGACATTTACAAACCAAATTTCTACCTTTCTCTTTCTCACCATCCATGACATCACGATATTGAAAGTCCTGAAAGTATCAATGAACCCGGTATTATCATTACTTAGCATATCTTTGAGATCCTATCTGTCAATCTATCTGACTGATGCTTTTGTGATATGTAAGGCCTCTGCAGAATATCTTCATACTGTCAGTGAGATTTAGAGCATATTAAATCAACAGCCAATCAAAGATTTTATCTGCTAAAACTGCTGTTTAAATCCTAACCCCTACTTGTACTATTGCAAAGTTTTATCTTTTAATGGATAAAATTGCAATAACCAATAAGTAATGATCCTAAAGGTTGAGTTTCTATGTCCTACTTCACTCAAGGGACCCCAACCAATAGGATGTGTGTGTGTGTGTGTGTGTGTGTGTATATATATATATATATATATATATATATATATATATTGTATGTCAGGAACAGTACTGAAGAAAATTGTCAGATAAAACAGATAAGTTTACCTGTGATGTGTTTCAGTTGACTTGGTTTGTTGATGTTACGACTACATACACATGAAGGAGAGACAAATGTAGTTACAAAATTTTTTGAGATAATTTTTTTTTAAATCTACCCAAATTCATCTATATTCTTTCTTTTTCTTTCCATCATCTTTATTTTTAAGTAGCCTCTGAGTGGTAGGATGTTTGTCTAATGACAAATTAGTCAGGTTTTGATCTCAGCTTGAAGCTAAAACAGATAATTCAGCTACACTGAAGAGCCGTGAAATAGGCTTGTCTGAAGATGATTAATTATATATATATACGGATGTGCATTGTGGTGCAGTGGATATCGGCTTGGAACGAGAAATCAGGGAGCCGAGTTCGAATTCCAGTTGAATTCATTGCATTCACTTATGCGTAGATACCCTTGGGAAAGGTATTAATCTATCTCTTCCTTCCAGTTATGGGTTAAATAACAGGACAGATTGGGTTCTATAGCCTTGGCTGGCAACCAGTCTACCGCAGAAAGCAATGGCAACCTACTGCGGGATAATCTTTTGCCCAGTCAGTCATGTCTCTTTCGAGACATGATCGCCCAAGCGTGTTTCACGTATGGCACTTAACTGACTGACTGACATTGTGAAATCAAAGAATCTGCTAAAAACAGGGAAATATTGCGAGAACCTAGATGAAAATTTACTGTGGCATCTTTGTCTTAGTAAATTATTTTCTTTTTTGATGAGAGTAGCATTTTTATATCAAAATTATATATATATATATATATGCTGGAAGCTCTAATATGAACATTTCAGAGTGTGTGGGTATCAATCTGAAAACAGTGTCAAAGATTCGGAAAGAGTTGGATGAGTCTAATCGTGATTATTGATGTGTTTGAAATAATCATAAGTGATGGTTAAGTTATACCTCCATTCATTTTCCCTTAGGGTCTCAGACTCAACATGAAGGCTTATATCAAGTGCTGTGAGAAGGTAGTGCTGGCCTGGGTCAAGTGGTTTGCTGCTGGAAGACCCTATATCTTGTAACAGGATTCTATACGATGCCACCAAAGCAGGAGAACAACCAAACTTCCAAGACTCCAGCCCCTTAGATTATTATGCGTAGAGCACAGTTGAGCAAAGCACCCAACAAAACTCATTATAACACAAAAGATGATACATTTGAGGATGTCTGGGTGCCAATCTGAAGATAGTGCAGAGGATTTGGAAAGAGTTGGGAAGTTGGTAATTACAAAGATATGGCAGTTTGTAAAACACACTTTGTTCATTCTGATAAGAAAAGAACTCCCAAATTTGTTGGTGAGATCCAGGCTATGATTGACAATAATTATTCCAAGTCAATCAGGTCCATAGCCACCAGGGAGGTAGTGCTGGCCTGGTTTAAGAGAGTTGCTGCTGGAAGATCCTTTGTCTGGAAAAAGGATTCTGCACCATGCCACACAAACACGATAACCCAGTCATGGCTGTCAGACCACATCAACCCTTACATCAGGACAGCAAACTTCCAAGATTGCAACCATTATTATGAGTGGGGTGCAATTGAGTAAGCAACCAACAAACTTATCGCAACATGAAAGATGAAGTGAAGGCTAGGATGATGGCAGTATTTAGCAAATTAAACAAAGAGTGTCTAGAAGAGTTGCAAGAGATTCTGAAATCGTATGAAGGCTGTGGTTGAAACCAATGGCGATTTTATGGAATAAATTTACCCTTTAATATTCCAAGATATTTTTGTGTAATTTTGATAAGTATATCTGTTAAAATGAGATGTCAGTGTTATTTCATTTTTACATAATTTAGATAACACATTTTGATCAAATCCTTCTGATATTTACAGGCCTATATATATATATATATATATATATATATAAATATATATTAAGACCTTGAATAAGTTCTTGCTGATTTTTCATGAAGAATGTTTTATTTAGCAAAACTCTTAAGAAACATGTCACTGAAAATATTATCCATCGCTAGACACAAATTTTACCCATCTTCCTGACAACATTTGAATTCCACATAAAAAAAATGACATCTCTTTTGAGGCTAACCACAAGTTGATCCATTTTTTTGCATATTTAGAAAAATGAAAGTGCTGCTCAGCCAGGTCATGTGCATTCAATTAGAACAAGTGATAATCAAACAGGGCAATAGTCTAGTGAACATGGCGGGTGGTTTAGGACTTCCCATTTAAACGTTTCCAGGTAGGTTTTCACCTGTTTTGCAACATATAGCCTAGCACTGTCTTGTCACAAAATCATTTCATCAGGTCTCTGCTCATATAGCAGCTGTTTTTTCTTCAATGCTCAGCTCAAACGCATCAATTGTAGTCGTTAACAATCTCCTGTGATGGATATTCATCTTTGCTGCCAATGCTGATGCATGATTGTTCTTACTCCACCATCTTCTACACTTAGGATTATGGTAAGTGTATCCACTTTCATCACTGGTCACTATACAATGCAAAAAGACTTTCCTTTTCTGCCACTGAAGCAGCTGTTCACATATGACAAGATGCCATTTGCCATCTCTCATTTTCAACTCGTATGATACCCAATGTCCTTGCTTTTCAAACTGTTGTGTTATCATCTAACAACTCTGCAAGTTTAGCTTGCCCTTGTCAAAAGTCTTCATAAAGTAATGTCTCCAATTCTTTGTCTTCGAGCTTTTCTGGTGTGCCAGAGCATTCTTTATCTTCAGCATCAGGATCATTATTTTTGAAGCATCTAAACTAATCTCTGCATGTTTTTTTTTCCAACAGAGCATGATTGTTGTAAGTTCCAACAAGAATTCTGAGTGCTCAACTGCAGATTTCTTTTGAATAAAATAGTGCAGTAAAATTCCCCACAAATACACTTTCTTTGGCATGAAATCTGACATGTTTGATGCCATGAAAAACAAAGCTGCTTACACTTTGACAAAATGATGTACACAGAATTTTAACCTTGCTTATAGAACTTCCTTATAGATAGGTTAAAATCTAAATCTACATGCACACAGTTCTGGGAGTGCCATCTGTTGGAAAACAGCGAGAACTTATTCAAGGTCCTAACACATGTGCTCACCTATAAGAATTTATTAAACTAAGCCTTCCTAAAGTAGGAGTTGTAGATCCTTGAGCGAGGTATCATATATAAATTCAAATTAGTGCAATTGACAATATTTTCAATGTTTTATGTGTTTGTGTGCGTAAAAAGTTTCAGATAGGGTATATCTGTGAAAGAAAAAATATGAAAAAAGGCAAAAGTAGATCTTATCTAATGCATTTTGTCCTCTGAGGAACTTTATCAAGACATGTCAGGATTTTATTTTGTGACAAGTATTTATATGCAAGTGCAGATATACTATTGATTTTTCAAAATTTTTAGTATTAGGCTTATCATGAATATTCATCAGGTTAGCAGAAATTTTTGTGTGTGTGTATGTGTGCAGATTGTATTTAGAAATTGCAGTTCTTTGCTTATGAGTGTAGATTTGTGTAAATATACACTGCAGAACAAGAACAAAAAGGATAATAGAGAGTCAAATGTGACTTAGAGCTACAAGGGGAAAGGAAGTTGTAGAGAGCCTTGATCATCCATGAATGTGGTATGTTAGATATAAGTAAAGTAAAATATACATGATTATTTTGATGTGTGGATGCATTTAGTTCAGAGAGAGAGATTATATTTGCATACATATTTATAGTTGTCACAATAAATTTTATTTGTCTTTCATAAATTATATTATTTTAATTTGTGTACCATATCCCCTCAGCATGTAAGGGTCATGGCTCTCCATCACTGTCTGTTCTTTTTAGATCTAAACAAAATTTGTCCCTTTATCATTCTTCCCAGCCTTTGTACTGCCATTTATTTATATAAACTTATTAATTATTTACTGTTTCTCTCTGCCATTCTTTCCTTCAGTCTGTCCATTGAGTATTAAATTATTTTATTAATTTATACAAGTTTAAAATGATCTTTATGCTCATTTAAACATTGCATCTATATTTATGGCAAAAATATTTAAATACTTTACAGCTGCAGTGGATATATTTTCTACATGAATAATCTTAGATTTTTATCTACACGTTCATGTTCACCTTCAAAATACTTCATTGGGAGGTCACACACTTCTCCCAGTGGTACTGTCACTGCTGGTAACACCTCTGGAATGCTATGGAGCTACACCATATCTTTTCTCATAATTTCATCACAACTAAAATCATTTCCTTTTCAGCATGTTTTACAGATTTGGGAAGAGTCAGAAGTCCCATAGGGCCATGTCAGGAAACTGTGGAAAAACAGTGTGTCGTTCTAGACCAGGAAAGCTTGGATTATGTGGGCAGAAAGAGCAGGCACATTATCGTGATGAAGTTACCAATTCTTCGCCATCAATTTGTCCAGCCACTTTCAGCACACAGCATCACGAAGGTGACGTATAATCTCCAGGTAGTATTCTTGACTGATTATTTGGTCTTGTGGTGTGTATTTATGTTACACAATATCTCAGAATTTTACCTGGGTGGCATTAGTTTTGTATGGGGAAAAACTAAAATCAGATATCTTTTAATAAAACCTCTTCTAGCAGAAAAATCAAACTCAATGTAGCAGCAATATTCAATGCATGGATGAATAGTAGATTTATAAACATGCAAGATGAATTCAGATGAGAAAAATTGTCAAGCAGCAAGAAATGGCTGCATTTAAGTAAGTTTGCAGTTGTATTGATTATATTTTCTGCATACATCTTAAAATTTTGTCAATAGAGTTAACTCTCTTGTTACATATCAAAGAATTCTTCATTTTAAATCATTCAAATTATTTTATCACTAATTTGCAAGGACTACCAAAAACGATGGCTGTATTTATATAAATTAGAAATTACACTGATTATATTTTTTGCATGAGTAATTTGGGATTTTATTTATTTGTTTAACTGTTGTTCCGTGTAATAAAGAACCTTGCATTTTAAGTTATTAAAAGTAAAAATATCCAAATAAATCTAACAAAAGAAATAAAAAGCAATGCACTATCAGTCTAATCTCTCCTACTTAATGAAATATGTTTACTTAAGTCCTCAAGTTACCATAACAACAAAATATTTGTTAAGACAGATACATTTGCATGGCCAATAAATGTCTCTATTTCTAATATGAGGTATTATGGTAACCGAGACACTAGGTAAGTCCCTAAAAATTCACTCACTGATATACTCAAAGACACATGGCCCAGTGGATAAAAGCATTGGTTAAAGTAAACCAGAAGTGATTTGACCCAAAGAAATGTGGCCAGTGCAGAGGAGAAAAAAACCTTGGAAAGTTGAGTTACTAAAAGGAATTAAATGAGACATCCTGAAAAGGCATGGCACTTTAAACTAGAACAATCTACCACTGTAGACCAAGGGTTCAGTTCAAAATTCAAATGTATATCTCCTGAAGAAAGCCAGAGTCTACAACAGCCGAAACATTGTGAATATGACGAAGATGAGGACAACCATCCGAACAATGTAAATAGTGCAAACAATAAATATATACAGTCAATTTGTGCTATCCATTAATTTATATGAATATTTGATTAATTCCATTTTGAAGAATACATACAATTAAAAATGGACATTAAGCTTAAAAATTCCTGTACTTAAATAACTTTGTCAGATCAAGACTTTTATATGGATGCCATGTATGGTGCCAAACCTGTTCAGAAATATCGAAACTGTATGTAAACGATTTCTCAGATCAACAGTTAAAAACGGTCCTGAGTGAGTGAATCCTATGAGGCTTGAGAAAGAATCTTATGGACTGTGCCAAATAACATACATCACATCGCTAGAAGACTTTCAACAAGTAAAATGAATAGCACATGTTGACAAGAAAGTAATGACATAATCAAGATACTGATATATTTTTTTTTTAATCATATCACCCCAAGCAAGACAATAACACCACTGATGCGCAGGGGGCTACGTAAGGGTAAAAAGAATGGAAAAGAGAAAGCCGGAAACCACATCCTAAACAGGGAACAAGGGATGAACCTCTTCACCTGTTCAATAGATGTGGGTGGAGTGTGAACCGGGCGAGAGTTTAGTCTATCTACTTCAATTGAAAAAAAAACAAAAAAAGAAAAGAGTGAAAAGATTGGAAAAGAGAAAACAGGAAACAAGGGATGAGCCTCTTCACCTGTTCAATAGATGTGGGTGGAATGAAGAAAATTTTAAATTACTCTCTCTACTGTGACTGGTTAGAATCTTGGAATAGCATTTCTGGAAGAAATGGCAAATTAACAAAAGAAAATTTTACTGCTTTGCATCATACAACCTATGCATTTCTAGAACTGATCAAGTATTTGCAAAGAAGAATTGAAAATGCTATACATATTATCTGGCAAATCTCAAACCGATAAATGTTACTGAAAACAAAACAAAAAAAAAGAAAAGGATAGAATCTGCCCCAATATTGGAAAGGTCAATGAGAGCGAACTTGAAAAACTTATTTTCCTGAAAAATTGTTTTAATAGAAAGATTTTCTAAATTTCAACCAAAAGTAGTGTCTAACATCTCAATCAATAAACGTTGAACATTTCCTTATAAAGAAATAACTAATATTACAATTACCATACATTATATTAAATTTGATCACATCTAATATCAGAATAAACTGCCATTATCAAGAAACTAAAAATTTTAACACCAGTGTGACTTATTTGTTCTGTATTTTTTATGGGATATCAACCCTTTGTGGGTTATTTAAACCAGGAACATATTTTAGATTGTAAAAATTAAGTTTTACTTTTATGAGTCAAAGTTGAATAATTTTTTTGAGAATAACAATGACTTTTCCAGATATAATTCTATTTAGTTCAGTAGAGTAGATGAGTTCATGCCTTTCCCAATGATGCATCTAAGTGAATATAATGAAACCAACTGGAATTTGAACTTTACTCTCAGATTTCTTATTCTGCGCCACAATTCGCTACATGACTTTCATATCCACAACAGCACTGTGAAATGCCCAACATTTGAACCATATTGTATTCCCTCAATTCAACAAAGATTTTTTGATGTTGTAAGGATTTCTTTTCCTCAGATTATCTGGATGAGAAAATATTAAACTTAAAAATATTTCTTACTGCTGATCTTTTTTGAAGGTCATAAACAAAAGTACCATTATACAAACCAGAAACAGACACCCTGAAAATACTCACCTAGATTTGGTGATCCAAGTATTATCATCCTGTACAAATTAATATTTCTAAACTAACTTACAGAACTTCATTATTAGAAGAAAAAAAATATGTATACAGAATGCGATGGATAAATTGTCATCTAAATGACACAAAAATGAAAATAACACTAATTTTAACAGATATATTTACCAAAATTACACAAAAATATTTTGAAATAATAAAAAGTAAATTTATTCAATAAAAATTGCTACTGGCTTCAATCACAGTCTCCAGATGACTTTGGAATTACCTGCATCTCTTCTGGACAGTCTCCATGTTTACGTTGGTGAATACTGCCATAATCCTTGCCTTCAGTTTATCTTCCATGTTGCAATGAGATTTGCTGGTCTCTCACTCAACTGTACCCAACACAAAATAATCCAGGAAGTTGCAGTCTTCGAAGTTTGCTGGCCAGATGTAAGGAGTGATGTAGTCACAGAAATTGTCTGACAGCCATGACTGAGTTCTCCTGCTTGTGTGGCATAGTGCAGAGTCCTTTTAACAGGCATGGGGTCTTCCTACACTTGAACCAGGCCAGCACTACCGCCCTGGTGGTTGTGGACTTGATTGACTTGAAGGGATTGTTGTCAATCATGGCCTGGATCTCACCAAGAAATTCAGAAGTTCTTTTATTATCAGAACAAACAGAGTGAGTTTTCCAAACTGTCATGTTTGTAATCACCATAAAACTCAACCAGCTCTTTTCAAATCCTCTGCACTATACTCAGATTGAGACCCAAACACACTCCAATGTATGTATTAGAGCTTTCAGCGTGAATTCCAAGCAGTACAGCATGCAGTTTCAAAATTTCTAGTAGAGTGAATTGTATCATAGTGCTCTTTTACCTACAGAGAGTGCCCAACTGACTCTACTATACTGTGTAGTTGACAAAATAAAAAACAAACAAACAATACATATGTGCAAAATTAAACATATAAAATGACAATTTACCCATGTATATGGAAACAATTCATGACAAATTAGAAAAGGTTTGATGATGCGTCAAGAAACTAAATCAAATTGGCTACATGATATATCCAAACATATATTGAAAAAATAAATTAAATTTAAAAGATTAAAATTTCAGTCACCCCCCCACTGCCCATCTCCTTTATATGCAAGTGTAGTTACATCAGTCACCCCCCCACTGCCCATCTCCTTTATATGCAAGTGTAGTTACATCAGTCACCCCCCCCCCACTGCCCATCTCCTTTATATGCAAGTGTAGTTACATCAGTCACCCCCCCACTGCCCATCTCCTTTATATGCAAGTGTAGTTACATCAGTCACCCCACCACTGCCCATCTCCTTTATATGCAAGTGGAGTTACATCAGTCACCCCCCCACTGCCCATCTCCTTTATATGCAAGTGTAGTTACATCAGTCACCCCCCCACTGCCCATCTCCTTTATATGCAAGTGTAGTTACATCAGTCACCCCCCCACTGCCCATCTCCTTTATATGCAAGTGTAGTTACATCAACATAAATATGTTTATTCTGATGAAGTCCTAAAGGATAAAATGTGTCACACAAAATACTTTTCCATTTTGTCATTAATTTTCCTTGTACAATGTGTGACAGAAATACCTCTTACATAATGGTATCTTCATTTAGTTAATATTTTACCATTATGGGCAAGGTCTGAAGATACACTTTGGGCAATCATGTCTCAAAAGAGACATGACTGACTGGGCAGAAGATTATCCCACAGTAGGTTGCCATTGTTTTCTGCAGTAGACTGGTTGCCAGCCAAAGCTATAGAACCCAATCTGTCCTATTATTTAACCCATAACTGGAGGGAAGAGATGGATTAATACCTTTCCCAAGGGTATTTGTGCATAAGTGAATTCAAGGAATTCAACTGGAATTTTAACTTAGCACCCCGATTTGTCGTTCCGAATTGATATCCACTGCACTACAAGTACCCTTAAATTCATGAAGTCTCGGTGTCAGAGAAAAACTCAACAGAACAACTACCATGGACATATTTATAGAAATAGAACAAGGATTTTACATTACAGCAGTGGGAAAGAGATTGAATTTGATATGCCAGGTCAGGAATCAATAACACTGGAGATTCTTCTTTGCATTTTATCAAGAATCTCTAAATACATAACAGAAAAACCAGTAGATGTGACAGATGGGAAAAACTGTTTTGTAAAACTGCTTTTTTAAAATACACATTTTTCTTGTTCAGACATAAAAGTGTGAAAGTGAATGCAATTGACTCAGCTTTTCCCAATTCCTTCCAGCTTAATAGAAAGCATAACTGATCCCAGCTTAGAGGGACCAAACACTGAGCAGATCCTACAATCTGATGATACAAACAAACACAGGAATAACATAGATAATCTGCAGCCCAAATACTCTCCATTCTGAATGCCGTGCCATCAGATAAAAATATGACAATTCAAATTTCAGTATGAAACCTTTATACTCCATTTCCGAATAGTTAACCCAAAGAAACTACATGAAGCAACACCTGAAATCAGTTTAGGTTACTTCCACATAAAAATAGAGTTAATTGATTTCTCCGAATTAAGAAACCTTATCCTTGCTTTTAATTTATGAGGTAAACAGTGAAGCAGCCAAGTGAACACATGCTTTTTGATACCTTAGTTCTGATATTGATTTGAAGTTGTCATTTCAAATAAACTATTTTTACTATTTTCATCTGTAGGATTTTGTAGAATGCTAATTCAAGTTCACTAAATTCTAAATCAGAATCTTGCACAAATATTGTTTCATTGTTAATTTAGTGCTTGGATAGATTTTTACCAAGGCAAAATGTTTCACATTTCAACATTGCTAGCATTAAACATAAATGCATGGATGAATGATATTGACTAAACCATAGGAAATAGGGATGAGTTATTGATTCAATAAACAAAAAAAAGTGGATTTATTTCCTGGAGCTGAATACAGCAATTTGCTAATGATTTGATGAAAGTTACACATAGCATTTTTATGTTATTATAGTAAAAAGATTATTATAGTAAAAAGATGACTCATACTAGTCAAATGATGTAATTATCAGGTGAGTAAACTGCATATATCTTGATAAAGTCAAATACTTTATAATACATAATAACTTCTCTTCTGTGTCATGTTCTTTTAGGATATGGGCAAACATGTCTCCCCACAGCTTCCTCTCTTTTGACCTTTCTTTACCATCTATTCACACAAGCTTGTTATCTAGGTTACTTACTGCCTCCCCTATCTATTTCATTTAATAAATTGGCTGGTTTTACATGTCAACCTCAGTTGGGATAATTAGTATCAAGCATAGAATGAAGCACTCAATGGTCAACCAGACAAGACTTGTTAACCAATACCCATGACAAAGCACCTGAGACCTTCAATATATCCTGTGAGTATCAAATTTTCAAGACCCTTTCTTTCACAGGAATTTCATGTCTTTTTCTGATTGTTAGTTTAAATCATTTTCCTTCAAAACTTCCTCATGTTCTGTTTATGTATTTTATCTTAAAATTCATCAGTATAACCACATCTCAAGCCTCTTCTTCATATATAAAGAAATTGTCAAATATTCAGAGTCATATAGATTAAAGATTACATAGCTGTTAGACACTAGGATAGCTATATTCTGATTAAGAAACTAATGACTGAAAAAAATTATAATAGATCTATTCTGTCACTTGACCATAACGTTTCTTTTTTAAATCATTATTCTTTTCGGAATAGATAAATTTAAAATAAATGACTAAATAAATTTTTCAAACTAAATAAATACTTAAAGGAATAATGCACACATAAAATTCAATATATTGAGTTGTCTTGAAAGTTCATGCTGATTTGTAGCTGTTCACAATAGAACACATCATATTTATCGACAGATACAATATGCTTACATTTTCAATAAGAGCAGACTTCAAACTATCTTTTTGAGAAAGAAAGTTTAAAATTACTTAATTCATGTCAATTTTGCATTCCTATGAAAATGGAAGATTATAAAGTGCATTTTAGTCACTTGATGTTTTATTTTATTACCATAAAGGCAAAAATGCCTCACAAGTAGCAAAAAAGATATTTGGTTTTGTTTAGTGAAGGTGTTTTAGCTGACAACATTGCACTGTTTTTCATATTTTTTTTTTTTTTTTGAGCAGCAAAAGAATTTAGTCTTGCCTACAAATACTGGATTCAAATGTAATCAATGCTTAAATTGCGATTAATATTTTATCATATCTGTAATTATAGACACAAGAAATTACCATGTTATATATGTGAGAATTAAAGGGAATTATTGTTTTAAAATTTAATAAATTTAATCCATATGACCTGTTATTTGAATGACTATTTGGATTAAGAATGTGTGAAGTTGCCAACACCCTTTTTTATGAAAACTAAAAAATGACCACGTAATAAAAAATAATTTAAAAAAACAAAAGATTTTTTTCCACACATCAAATTAATAATAATTAATATGATACAAAATATAGCTAAATCACTCTTAAAATTTGGATTAATATACAAGTTATCCTCAAATCTAAACAATATTTTCACAAATTCAATTTTTTTCTCTCTCTTACACTCAGTAAGCCCTTGTGTCTTAATGGCTTAACTGCCTTACTCAGGGTGAAATTATAAAAATATTTAATGTAGCAAAGCCTAATGTACAGTTCCACCAATACTGCTGTATAGATTAAAAACTGATTAATTCAAAAAGTCAAATTTTGATAAGACTCAGTCTTTATATATATATATATATATATAAATGTATTTTTTTCACAGTATTTACATTTTTATATAGACAGTATATACATTTTTAAACTTACAACTTTTTAGTAGTTTTTCCATACATATTAAGACAGTATACATGGATCATCATTATATATATATATGTGTGTGTATATATATACACACATATACACACACACACACACACACACACACCTGGTCAAAATCTTAAGATTAGATATGAAAGTGGTTAAAATAATATAAAATACTTTTTAATCAAAATATATTTGCGAAACAATTACATTAGAAAATGTAGTTTATCAACAAACAAGTGAAAATTTTAAACGTTTAATTGAATAATTTAAACAAATATTCAAAAAGTATTTTTTGTTTGTTTATCATAAAGATAAGTCCATGTGTGAACAAAAAAATTACTGGACAAAAATTTTAGAACTAGTCAGTGTGCTCATAGCTTCAGGCATGTAGACATCTAAGTTAAGTGCCATCTATGATACATGTTTTGGGCGATCATGTCTCGAAAAGACATGACTGTGTGGGCAGAAGATTATCCCGCAGTAGGTTGCCATTGCTTTCTGTGGTAGACTGGTTTTTGACTAAGGCTATAGAACCCAGTCTGTCCTATTATTTAACCCATAACTGGAGGGAAGAGATGGATTAATACATTTCCTAAGAGTATTTGTGTATAAGTGAATGCAAGGAATCCAACTAGAATTCGAACTCGGCTCTCCAATTTGTCGTTCCGAGTCAATATCCACTGCACCACAGTGCACATACTTTGCTCATCTCCAGCATTTAATTTCAGATTTTAAAATGGCCAAGGGTAAAATTTTAACAAAGTTCAAATAGGATAGAATTTTTAAACTTAAAAGACATGGTCTTTTGCAATGAACCATTGCAAATGAAATTGATCATAGCAGAACTGTCATTGCTAACATCATTAAAAATCCAGATGGTATACTTCTAAAAAAATCAAGCCATTGCCCCCAATAAAATCTCACCATCTCTAAACAGAGGCATTAGGTGAGAACTTAAGAAAAATTCAAGCCTAATATGAAATCAGATAAAAGTAAACAATGACATTTAAATAAGAAAGGGTTTAAGGACGTAAAATGACTGCAGTGGTCATGCCTACTTCCTTGACATAAAATCTCCTGTTTATAATTTGCTTCCAATTATCAAACTTTTGATGTGAATAAATGGAAGAAAGTGTTGTTTTCAGATGAGAAAAAATTCAACCTTAATGGTCTAGACAGTTTTCAACATTACTGGTATGCAAAAGATGTGCCAAAAGAAATTTTCTCAACATGACACAGTGGAGGTGGATCAATTATAGTCTGGGGTTCATTTTCATGCAAAAGAACTCTTGATTTACAGGAGGTAAAAGGTTGTCAAACAGCTGCTAGTTACATTTGACATGTTCAGAAAGAAATCACTAATTACTGAAGGCCCTCATGTATGTGAAGAAAACTAAATTTTTCAGCAGGTCAATGCTGTAATCTACAATGCTCAAAGGTTTTTTTTTTATGAAAAACAACATTCAGCTTTTGTTGTGGCGCAGTGGATATTAGCTCAGAATGAGAAATCAGAGAGCCGAGTTCGAATTCCAGTTGAATTCCTTGCATTCACTTACGCGCAAATACTCTTGGGAAAGGTATTAATCCGTCTATTCCTTCCAGTTATGGGTTAAATAACAGGACAGATTGGGTTCTATAGCCTTGGTTGGCAACCAGTCTACTGCAGAAAGCAATGGCAACCTACTGCGGGATAATCTTGTGCCCAGTCAGTCATGTCTGTTTCGAGACATGATTGCCCAAGCGTGTATCACGTATGGCACTTAACTGACTGACTGACTGACCATGCTCTCCAAATCCAAACCCAATTGAAAATGTTTGGAGATGGATGGCAAAGGATATTTATAAACATGGATAGCAATTTAAAAACTGTGAATACTCATCATGCTGCAGTTTATGAATTCTGGGTGAGCATCCCAAGCACCCTCATGCAGAAATTAATGGGTATACCAAAGTGAATTTTTAAAGTATTTCACAAAAATGGAAGATATACTGAATATTAAATTGTTGTTGTGACCCACCAAAAAATATTTTTTGATGTTTGTTTAAATTAATCAATTAAAAGGTTAAAATTTTCACTTGTTTGTTGATAAACTACATAATAACCACCACAGACAATCATTCCTCCCGCCCATTAACATGGATCAGGCTTCTCTCCCTGAAAGTAAAACGCTGCGTCTCCTCAGATTAACTCTCACATCAGACCTCACGTGGAATAACTATATGGAATCCATAGCTAAATCTGCTGCTAAGAAAGTCGTTTCTCTGTGTAGGGCCAGGAAGTTTTTCCCATCCAAAACAATCCTGCACAATTACAAATCTACCATCCGCTCGTGCATTGAATATTGCTGCCCTATCTGGTTGGGTGCTCCTGCTATCCACTTAGGTGTCCTCTACCAAATCCAACGGAGAATCTGTAATGTGATTGATCCCAACTTGGCAGCTAAGATACAGTCACTTTCTCACCAACGCAGTGTGGCTTCCCTGTGTCTCTTCCACAAATACTTTCACGGCTTATGCTTCGATGAACTTAGCTCACTGGTACCTCTTATATACGAATTTCTGCAAGCCACAAAATTAGCAACTAGGTCCCACCCTTTTACTGTGAAACCAATAAATTGTAAACACAAATTCTACTCCAGCAGCTTCTTTTCTCATACTTCCCGTCTGTGGAATTCCCTTCCGCATACTTGCTTTCCCGGCAGCTATAATCTCCAAGAATTTAAATGTAAAGTCAATAGTCATCTCCTGTCTCACTAATTTACATCCTCTCTCTCATGCTTTTTCTTTGTCCACCCCACTCTCATCAGTTTTCTCTTCCTGACACCCCCTGCAACCTCTCATTCCTTCTTATAACATTCCTTCTATGTAACCCCCTGCACAACAGTGGCAGTAAAATGCCTTGCTTGGGGGTGACACGATTATAAAAAAAAATCTTCTGATTAAATTTAAATGTTTCACAAATATATTTTGATTATATTTTTTTTTAACAAGGGGAGTCTATATATATATATATATTATATGACTCTGTCTTATATATCTTAACTCAATATAAAAACTTAACAATATTTTCAGCAACAAAGTATATATTAGACAGTGTCTACCAATGTCTGTCCTTTAAGGACAAACATCAATTCCTAGGTACAAAGGATCTAAAACACTTATTTGAAAGTAAATGAAT
Organism: Ascarosepion bandense; assembly: GCA_037127315.1. NCBI lineage: Eukaryota > Metazoa > Mollusca > Cephalopoda > Sepiida > Sepiidae > Ascarosepion > Ascarosepion bandense. The sequence goes on from JBBBDQ010000479.1 coordinate 3,933,487, forward strand.
GCTCAAGTTTATACCAAATAGTTTCAAGAATCCTTTGTCAAAATGACCAGACTGTTAAAAATTATTATTTTCAATCTATTTGGTTCTTGTCATATTATTAAAAAAAAAAAAAAGTTTGGTTACTCATAAATAATTAGAAAAATTCAATATGGTATTTATTCCGAAGAGAAATATATTCTACAAGCACCTAAGAACAGTATCTTGGGAGATATTTCAAATTATTTTATTATGAAGTGAGTAAATTAAATTATATCAGATCTAGTGAGACATTTTGTAGGCAATGTCTCAACTGTGAGTAGGTCACCAATATATAACTAATGGCTAAAAAACTGTAGATCATCAATCAATCATTAATGACAGCATGTAAATTTATCAAAATGAATACAAAAGAATACCTTGATAACAGTAACTTAATTATCTTGATCATATTCATGAAATTATGAGACATAGTGGAAATAAACTAAAAAGTAGTCTTGATAAAATCCCATAAAGTTTCAATATTATCAGTCCTGACCTGGCATCTCAGCTTCAGTCATCCCCATCAGCCATAATGTCGCTTCCCTGTATCTTTTCTTGATATATTTTAATGGTAATTGTTCTGATGAGATTTCCTCTTTGGTACCTAGATTTTATGAATTTAAGTACAATTTGTGGTCCAGTGAATATCGACTCGAAATGAGAAATTGGAGAGCCGAGTTTGAATTCCAGTTGAATTTGTTGCAATCATATACGCACAAATACCCTTGGGAAAGGTATTAATCTATCTCTTCCCTCCAGCTATGGGTCAAATAACAGGACAGATTGGGTTCTATAGCCTTGGTTGACAACCAGTCTACCGCAGAAAGTAATGGAAACCTACTGCGGGATAATCTTCTGCCCAGTCAGTCATGTCTCTTTTGAGACATGTTCGCCCCAGCGTGTATCATGTATGGCACTTAACTGACTGACTGACTAGATTGGCAGCTTGGTTAAATCATTTTACAGTTGAATATTCTCTTATACTTCTTGCTTATGGAACTCACTTCTGGCTTCTAGTCAAATTTGATCATCAAAATTTTAAATACAATGTCAACAAATATCTTCTGTATTCTTAATTCTTGTTCTTTTATTACTCTCTCTCTCTCTCTTTAATAATCTTTTTTTTTTTTTCATATTCTTTCACACTCAATAACCACTTGTCTTAGTAGCTTTATTACCTTGCTTAGAGTCAATCTCTTACTCTTTTCCAATGTACCACAAGCTATGAACTGTGTTGCAGAAGAAGGATACAATTTGTCTTCATAAAAAAAGAGAAATAAAACGGCATTCACTTAGCATTCATTAAGCTTGAATGTAAAAACCTACGGTCTGTGCCAATGTTCATAACTCCCATATTCTTGCTTTCCTGACGGCTACGACCTCCAGAAATTTAAATGCAAAGTTAATACTCATCTACTAACCACTGGACTCTAGCTCTCTCCCCTCCCCTGTATAATCTTCACTTTCTCTCCGCCCATGTATCTGTCATTGCACCTGCTTTCTCAGCTTTCTATTGTTCCTTTCTAACTAGCTTGTACTCCTCACTCTTTTCTAATTAATCTTTTTACATTTATGTAACCCCCTGCACATCAGTGGCGTTTCTGCCTTGCTCGGGGTGAAATGATTAAAAAAAATAAAAAAATAAAAACATTTAATTTGAAGAAGTCCTTTTGAAATATATCAAATAGGTTGTTTCCATTGTGTCATTCAACTTCCTGGCATATAATAGTTGGTTACTCATTTTCAGAGAACATCAGTCTGCTAGGGTAGCTATCAAATCTTTGTTTTAGACGCCTGCTCAGATACATTTGTATTTTGTTCAATACATGCACAGTCCACCTAAGGTTTATAAGGCAACTATACTGAGTAGACCTTTGTTAAAGTTTCTGGGAGAGAACACAAAATCTGGCATGATCAGCTGCTTGAACAATGCCAGTATACTCAACTCCTCAGCCACGATGACTTGTAACTGTGTCCTCTGTCTGTATATATATATATATATATATATATATATATATATATATATATATTAGTCATCCATATACAAGCCCGTTTTGCTGTATCACAGCTCATCAGTGTGGCTAGACATATCCACTTGCTTCTGGCCGGGATCGAAACTCGACCGATTTGGTGTCAGTCGGAATCTCTACTCCCTAAGCCATCGGCATTGGAGAAGGGAAATTTTAACGTCTTGTATATAAGCAGTGTATGGAAAGTTCTAGAAATTACAAAATAGATTAACAACTGATATTTTAACTTATTTGAACATTATTTTTAATAGTTACTTTTATTTGAGTAGATACTGTTTTTAATTAAATACAGACCATCTACTCAAATATTAGTATATGTTAAAAATAATGTTTAAACAAATATATATATATAGGAAAGTGTTGTAATTTGCTTGAAGCATTGTGTATATTAGCAATATGGTTGGTTTTGAAGGCTGTCACAATGCGTTTAGTAAAATAATGGAAGGTAAATAATTTGTTGGATATCACTTATTTATTATACATTAATATTTCGAGATTAAAATCTCATCTTCAGAATGTTAGAGTGATTGTGTTTGAGTCCTTGGAGACTCTCTTTCCACAAATAGTCCTCCTGGCTGCTGCTACTGTTGGTGTGTATGTGTGTGTAAGTGTGCTAGTGCATGTATGTGTGTGTGTTAATGGTGTGTATATGTGCAATTGATAGCTGGGATTTTTATGGTCTGATGGTATCAGTCTACTTTGATATGTTCTTTATCTAATGCATATAATATATTTAATGTATAATAAATAGGTGATATCTGTCAAATTATTTACCTTCCTTTATTTTACTAAACGCATTGTGACAGCCTTCAAAACCTAACCATATTCCATATATATATATATATATATACATATATATATATATATATATATATAAGAGGGAGAGATTTTTATGCCAATACTCGCTATATTTACAAATGCTTTGTCTCAAATAATGAGCACACTTTTCACATTGAAATTTTGAATAAATTACTTTTTTATCATTTCATCCTCAGCAGTGCTATGTCAGGAAGATGCAAGGGCTTACTGGGAGTGAAACAGAATGAGAATACTTTAGAGGGGAGAAAGGACAATACAAAAACATGTTAAAGAAGATGGCAATTGACTTTGCATTTAAATTTTTAAGATTAAAGTGTCAGGGTAGCAATAAACCAGTAGAAAGTTCCACAGGTAAGAAAAGAAACTAATAGAATTATTAGGGTTACAACTAGCTAATTCAACAGTAAATTGAGGAGACCTGGTTGCCAGTCTAGAAGGAGAGAGTGGACATAATAATCAACACTACATGGTGACTGTCACTTTCATGCCTCAAGCAATCTTAAGAAATACAGTGATGCTTCCTATGTCTACACTCTCGATATCAAAAATGCTTAATTTCCAATATTGAGCACTTCTCCCTCATAAATATAACAAATTTTAAACAATATATATATATATGATATAGATAATGCAGTGGTTCTATATAACATTTCTCTTGCCATATTTTGTTTTTTAAATAACTAACCCATGTTTTAATTGTTGTCTCATAATTTTAAACCATTATACTTGAGATTAAATTCCTCTCCAATTTATCCATTGGCTAAAATTCTTCTCTTGAAGGTAAATGCCTTCTTTTTGAATTTTTTTCTGATAAGTTTATCGATACTTTTTAATTACAACATTGTACCTTAGCTTGATTTAAGGTATTTTTGTTAAGAATTTATTTCCACGGTTTTCTTTTGTTTTCTAATCATTGTCTTTATGTTGCCAGATATAAAACCTCCGCATCTTTCTTTCTTCTATAAATATTTTCTTGTTGAACAAATTTTATTATTCTCTTCATTTGCTTCTCTAAGATGTGGCTTATATTTGCTGATTTGTTTCTTCTCTTAAATACTATCAATAATACAATGATCTCATTTAACAAAACCCATATCAGCAACAAATCCCAGAATGCTTCTCAACCTTGAGAGACTAAACTAATTATAGATCTTTATATTTCCTTATTTTGCAATGAAGCTTTTATGCAATATTTTGAAAAAAAAATATCACAATTTTAAATTATTTAATACAAATAATACTAGGTTTTATCGAGTGAGATAACAGATATAAAAGATCTTTACATAATTGCATAAGAATTAGATTCAAAACTTAGAACCTAAAAAGCAAGAATAGAGATGCGTGTTGCTAAAGATAAACTAAATTTTCTCCAAAACCAAATTCTTAAAATCATTGGTAAACAAAGAACTAAAATATATATTTATTTTTGAACCAGATATTCAATACTTTTAAAATGAGTTAGGATTTTAAAAAGTAAGAGAGTTTATGCATTTTGATGCTAAATAGTGTAATATTTATTTGAATTCATTAGAAATTGCAAAATAACTTTATTTCTTGACACAGACTATGTTTTTTTTACTATTGGTTAAAAATAGTTTAATTTTTCTGGTTAAGAGACAATGAATGTATGATCATTTTCTAAAATTTAAAAATAAAAACATCTTTTATTACATTAAAATTAATGCATCAAGTAAACCAAAAATTCAACAAATGAACTCCAATCAATTCAAAACAACAGTTTGACAGCCATCTTGAATTATTATCATCATCAATTTTGAATTATATTCAATCCAGTCAGAAACTCTCATTGCATAATTTATAAAGATTTAAAACAGAAAAGTAATCAATATTTAGAAAATATTTAAAATTTTCAAATTCAGTGCTAGTCATATGTTCATTGAATGATAAAACTTAATTTGCTTAATGTTTGTCAAAAGCTGTATAATAGCAAAATTGGCCCATTATTTCAATTCAAATTAATCAAAACTTATAGACAGAAATGTTTTTAATAGTTCAATTAAATCTAAGTAAAAATTAATGAATTTTTCTCTTATGATAATAAAATACAAACATATCATGGTATGTTTATCATTTCTCATTTTTCAAATTATCAGTCCTGCCTAAAAAGCTTTTGCATTTATGATCAAAAATGAAACATAAAAGTTGATTAAATTATTTATTTCTATCATTTTGGATTTCTGTTTAAGCTTCAAAACCCAAATGTTGTTACATTGTAAGATGATTCATAAATTAATCTTGAGAAAAATGTTAAGAATCACACAGGAGTAAGGGAATTAATGAATTATGAAACAGAAGTTCAGGATCCTTGTAGAAAGCTAATTAATTATTCAATCTCCTTTCACTTGCTTTAACTGAATTTGAATTTGCAAGGTTCTGATCAGGAAAACCTTTGTAGAAAGTGGAAGAAGCTGAAAATTTGCCCTTGTAAAAAATATTCAACTAGTCCACAATGAAAGAGGAAAAAAAAAAAGGAAGAGGATAAAGTCTAAATTTAAACTTATTATATTCCAGAAATAGTTGCAGTGATTTAAAACATTATTTTGTTTTCAAATCATAGGGACTAGGTGTGACAAAAGATTTTTAATGACTTTGCCTTGGACTGTTACATCTGGCTGTTACTCATGCTATCACCATCGACTGCTTGAACTCTGAATACATGATACATTATCTTTTTATTTATACCTCATGTGTGGGTGTAACAGCAGACACAAAATACAAACGAATATGTCACAGAAAAAGGTTCAGTTCAATTCTAAAGCCTGTTACTTGAAGTCTTGAAGTGTATACAATTTCTCATCATATATTGTGTTTGTCCCTCCTTTCATTAGTTCACATGACCATTATACTCTGCTAATCTGTCAGTTAAGGGCCATATGTAATGCATGCTTAGACGATCATGTCTCAAAAGAAACATGACTGACTGAGCAGAAGATTATCCCGCAGTAGGTTACCATTGCTTTCTGCAGTAGACTGGTTACCAGCCAAGGCTACAGAACCCAATCTGTCCTATTATTTAACCCATAACTGGAGGGAAGAGACAGATTAATACCTTTCCCAAGGGTAATTGTGTGTATGTGAATATAAGGAATTCAACTGGAATTTGAACTCGGCCCTGCCAATACCTTATTAATAATGGACTATTCTTTTTTGATCACAAGGAAAGAAAAGCATATCAAAGACATTACTTGGTTTCAGTGAAAAAAAAAAAGGAAGAAGGATGTGTTTAATGTCTCCTGCTAATACCTCATAAATAATGGACTATTCCATTTTGATCACAAAGAAAAATCATATCAGATGTTACTTGTTTTCTTTGAAAGAAAGATAGAAGTGTTCAACATCTGGTAATAAATAATGGACTATTCTGTTTTGGTCACAGTGAGAAGACAAAAACATCAAAGACATTACTTGATTTCAGGTAGAAAATGAAAGAAAGAAGAATTCAATGGCTGTTTAAGTAGAATGGAAAATTTTGTCAGTTTCAAATCTTTTTGATTTGTACCAACTTATTTCTTAAAATAATGAACAACATTCATATTTATGACAGTTATTCTAATATTTTGTTAAAGTTGTTAAGCTCAAATATTCAAAAATATGATAGGGGAATTTCCATGGATATTTTATTATCATAAAACTGGTCATCAGCTTATTTAATCATTAACTGATGAATTAAGATTCATCCGTAATTTAAAATAAGAGAACCGTGAAATTTTCAGAGATTAAAACTAGTGATCAAATAACAATACATGCTTCAAATCTGAAACTTAACAGATTAATAAATTGACAGATGTTTTTAAATGCTGTGAAATTCACTTTCTCTAGAAATTTTATGTTAATTTTTTATTTTAAGTTACTATCTACTCAACAGGGTGTTCTTTTATGTGCCATATCCCTTCAGGATATGAATGGTCATGGCTCTCCACAATTTCCTATAAATTGTAACAATACGGTTTGTATTTTTGTATCTCTCCTCATCCCCATTTCCACAAGCTTATCAGGTAGGTTATGCATTTTTCTCTGCCCATCTTGCCTTCAATATGTCCTGTGAGCACAATATTTTCTAAGCCCTCTTTCCTTATTATACACCTTAGAAATTTTCAACTTTCTATTTCTGATGCTAACTGTAAATGTCATTATTGATTTCTATTTTCCCCAGAACTTTATCAATGCTCATATATTTAATCCATGCCATTTTCAGTATCCTTTTGTAGAAATGTATTTTTGTTGCTTCAAGTCTCTTATTCATCTGTGATGAGATTGTCCAGCATTCACTGTTGTATAGAAGGATTGATATTACATAACAGTTCAGTACTCTTTTCCTTGCTTCTAACATAATTTTCCTGTTTCATAATACTTTACTTAGATTTTAGAAGGTATTGTTCACTCTCCCAATGCACCTTCGGCTTTCAGTGTCACATTTTCCATCTTCTGTCAAGACATTTAATAGATATTTAAATTTTTGTGCTTGCATGATTTCAACAGCTCCAATTTGTAGTTCACATCTTGTGTTGTTACTTTTGTTGGCAACAATACATTTTGTCTTCTTAGTTCTTTCTTCTCGCTTTCTTTTTGTAGCTTCTATAGAAGTTTTTCATGGTTTCCTTTCCATGTCTATCAACACTGCATCATTTTCATATCTTTTGTTACGATTGTAGCTGCTTATAATGAACCCTGTTAGAACTTCTAATTCTCAGACCAGGAAAATGTTTTTGACTTGAGGAGTTCTGCTGCTCTGATTTCTGGGTAGACAAGACACATCATCATCATTTATCCATCACACCCAGATGGTGCATAGGGCAGCAACCTTTGGTTGCTGTTTCTGTAACAAACTGTTTTTTACGGGGTAGGGTTGTTAGCCCTGCACCCAACTCCCAAACCTGGAGGACCGGTGAACCATTCTTGGTCCTTACATTTACAGCACCTGGTATTCCCAAATGGTCACCCATTTAAGTACTAACCAGGCTTGATGTTGCTTAACTTCAGTGATCGGACGGGAACCAGTGTATTCAACACGATATAGCCGTAGACAGACAAGACATATACACTCAGGTTATTATACCTGGGCATGCAACTCTTGTGCACATGACCTCCTCACTAATTAGTCTACAGCAAATACCCAACTCCTTCTATCCTCTTTCTTTATTAAGAATAGATAGGCTCATCTATCATTTAGTTCACACTCCTCCTTGGTTTTTGGAAAAAAAGTAAAGATTTATCTCTTAGTCTCTGTTTGGGATTGGGTTTCTGGTTCTTTCTAAAGTCTATTTCAACTTTATACTTTTGACATCTCCACCTAAAACTCTGAACTTTTATTTACTATTGTATTATTTTTTGTACTAGGAGTAAATAGGTTCACCTATCATCTGGTTCACACTCCTTCCGAGTCTTTTGAACAGAAGTAGAGGTTCATCCCTTGTTTTCTATCCCTCCTAAAACCTTTTCCTTAAGTAACACTCTTCCTCAAGTGGCTTTTGGACATTGTACAAAGTGAATATCATTGTAAAAAAAATGAACAGCTAGCACTAATAAAATATCAAACAATAAGTCAGTTCAATGTCGGCAGTTACAATTGCTAAACTGATAATGGTTAACATAACATAAATGATATTTTCAATAATAACCACTGGTTGTCTTTCAGCAAAATCTTTTAAATATTTCTTCATGAAGTTTATATGTGTTTTGGAGTAAATTGTTCTCAAACTACAGATAGATATCTTTTTGATAATAATTTTTCTTTGTCTAGCTGCATCAATAGGGAATAAAACCTATTTCCAACAATTGCATACACACTATATCAAAACACACCCAAACTTTATTTTCTACCAAATAACAGACAATATTACAAACAAAAGATTCCACAATATAATACACATCCAAGTGTCTGTTGGTTAGAAATTAACATCACTCTGTGAAATATTTGACCAATAAGAGAAAACTAAAACCCTCTTTTTCCTCAAGACTATTTTTGGGAAAATTTTCTTATAAAAGCCCACAGATTTCAACTCTCAGTGCAGAAAGATGAGCAGGGGGGGCCAAGATTTTTTGGGGGGAGGGGAAGCAACTCAAACAGCATAATTACTTACTGAGCATTTCTTTTACTCAGCCATAAATCACTGACTGCCTATGTATCTACATATCAAGTAGGGGACATTAATTCCAATTAACATCTTCTTTCAGATATGAAAATATGACTATTAAGTCTCTTTCCCTCTCTAACAACATGTCTGTTTCTATCTATTTGGTTGTTTTGTTTTTCTTTCAAACTGGTCTCTGTTTTTGTCCTTATAAAGCTAAATTTAAAAGAAAATACAGAGGAAAAAGCCTTAAAGATCAAACCTTATTAAATCAGAGACTGAACAGTTTCATAAATTTTTGAAGTTTATAAAAGTGGTGGGGAGCAACCCAGGTGCCAGCCAAAATTCTGGGGGTCCTTCGCCCCTTCTGCCCCACTCCTAGAATTGTCACTGGCTGTCTCCAAGCCTGAACACAATTGCTACATAGCTATATTCCTCCTTTGCTGAAAGAAATGTATCAGTGACTTCAAACGAATCAGCTCCAACAATGACATCATGGCTGGCCAGTCAGGGACTTCAGACAACAACAAAAAGGATTATTGAATCTTTACTGACAATAAAAGTTTGTTTTTTTGGGGTTTTTTTTATAACATTTTTCTGTGAAAAAGCTGTTTAAAGGTCTTTTCTAAACTATAAATTTCTTTCTTTGAACCAACTAAAAATATTTTTACCTTTTTTTTCCCCTCATTTGAATTTATGTATATTTTTGAAAATTCAATTTATTTAACCAGCAAATCCATGTTGTCTTTAATTTATTATTGTTTGAAATTCAGTCCTTCAGATATTTAATATGAAAATGCCTGGACATCTGAATTTCATACACATGTTGGACCATTATATCTATTTGTGGGTGTGTAAAAGGGTCCTTTAAGTTCTCTGTCCACCCTATTTCTGAAAATCTGACCAAATAACAAAATGAAACACCATCAGCAGAAAAATGCATGCAAGTAATACAAGTGACAGTGGGTGATGCAATATGTATTCACCATCAATATACAAGGAGGTACAGAAAAATTCTTAGATTTTGGAAAGTGGGTCAGACCAATAACTTTTCATCATGCCTCATATATGTGTATGTGTGTGTAAAAGACAGCAGTACCTCACACTCAATTTTGTTGAGAGATGCATTAAGATCTCATGCTAGATATAAAATAGAGTGCAGAAAAATCCTTGTTCTGACCAAGAAGTGATTCGAAAATAAATTCTGATGTTTGGTCATTAACTGTATATACAAGTATACTGTGAATTTTATTATCAGTTTTTAATGGAAAAAATATAAAGGGTCACACTACATGCAGGTAATTTTTTTGAAGACATTAAAAATTATGCATTTTCAGTAACCAGTAGCACTATATACAGGTAAATCTTTTCTCAGAGAGATCCAAATTCATGCATTCTCAGTGACCATACCTGCTTGGCCTATATCACAGTACCTAAAGATCACTTATCTGCCATAAAATTATATCCAGTATTGCAATAATAGACCCACTAGCATTGCTCAGAAGCTGGGGTTGTATTATATGTGAGTTATATGAAAACAAAATCAGGTTTTCCACAGAAATTTTCAATGGTTTAACTATACATGAAGTAGGATTATACACAGGTATATATGGTAGTCAAACTTTGGGAAGCAAAAACTTTTCAGAAGCCCTCTTATATACATATACAGGGTGCATCAAAAGTACTTTTACAAACTTAAGGAATGGGTTCCTCACACCAAAACAACAAATGTCCATATGAACATATGTCTGCAAATCCTTCATTTTTGAGTTTACAGAAGATGCAGTAAAATGCACACTCCAAGATACAATCCTCGATCCATTGTTTGTGGTGCCACAGGTCCTGCCTAAGCAATGCAACAATAAACATTAGCAAAGATTGGATAACTCAGCTGCCTTTGGTCTAGAAATGCAATTTGGTACAGCCATGTAGACTTGTGGCTATTACCATTTGTGCAACCATATTTAAAAATCATATCTTCCTTTAAACTGAATAACTCAAAAGTGGAAGATTTGTGAACATATAATTATATTGAATTTTGTGTGAGGAACCTACCACCAAAGTTTGTAAAATTATTTTTAATACACCCTGTAGAGAGCAGTACTTTACACTCAATTTTGTTTATGTGTTTGTTCAATTTTTAATGGAAATATACAATCATATATTCATTTTAATATTTCAGCATGCCCCTCGACATACAAAAAACACACTTAAACATATGAGTGTATTCAAATTTTGTTCATTATAATTCAAGTCTTTAACTTAAATATTTTATTTGTGGAAAAACTACTTGTAAACTGAAATAAGATTCAGTTTAATCAAGATTACAGCAGACAAAAAATACGAAAACTTTGAGATGTCCACATTAGTTCTTACATGAACAACTTTCACAATTTGAACTTCCTCTAACTTGAATGGCTGTTGGACCTTGTATCAATTGAACAATATAAAAAATAAAATTTCATTAATAACAAAAATAACACTTATAAACAAGTGTATGGTTGTAAGAAGAATTATGACAAAGGCAGATGTAAATTTATCTCGTTTATTATATAAATACAGACGAGTGGTTTACGAATTTGGTTGTCCTTAATTCTTAGCCAGTTGGCGTCTAGATGTTGGGATGAATTTGTTTTAGCCTGGCTGTCTTTAATTGTATGTAATGTTCACAAGAATATGCATGGTTTTAAAAAGCAGTTGTCCTTAGTGAGAAGATGGAAGGTTAAGTAAAGTGAACAAATGTGTGTTGTTTGAAGAGTGGAATAAGTAGTTGATGGCTCTGTGAGGCTCTCTCTTTCCTCCTGTAGTAGTAATCATGACATTGACATGTTGTTCTTTCTTTCTTCCTTGCCAACAATGTGTGAAGAAGGGGGGTAAGGATGGGTGAGAAGGTAAGGTAGGGTGACAGTGGGTGAGAATTTAAGACAAGGGTTTGTTGCTGACCAGCCAGCAGGTGGGTTAAGCCCACACTGAGTGGTAGCAGTCTCTAAGCCCTTCTGTCAAATTTAATTTTCTCAACAATTTATATAGCGATATTAAATTTCACATAGGGTATGTTTTCCAGGGTTCCCATTTGCTGATTAATATTTTCACATGTGTTAGGAAAGATGAAATTTATCATTAGTTTCCAATCCGACTGTGCAGATATAGGCAAGAACATAACACTTCCATTTACGAACCAATCAAACAACAGTTCACAAGTGAAATTCTGAGCCAGTTTTAATGGGTTAGTGAGACAGTATTTAGCAAGTGAAACTCTGAGCCTGTTTTAATGGGTTTATGAGACAGAATGTAGAAATCTAATTCAAAGCTAAAATTGTATGTGCGCTAAGCAGATTTTGACTGTTTTCAGTAAGTGACTGTAAATCAGAGGAGATATGACATTCAGTTTTATATCAACACACTATTCACAATGATGTCATAATTTAGCACCCAAAGATAAATGCCTATATGATGTTAATGGGTTGATGCTTGAAAATATCTGGATTTTGGTAAAAGTGATTGCAACTAATTGATTCCAACAGATACAATTTCTTTTTTTGGTATGAAAATAAACTGATTCTTGTTGGTAAAAAGAAATAATTTGGATTATAACAACTCCAGAACAGCCACTCATTCATATAAAATATGTCTTAATGCCAAATAAATCAATTAACATATTCTATTAAGAACTTTACAAATGTTAAAATCTTTTTCAAGCATTCAATAATCTGTTTTATCCCAACAGATGATTTTATTTGGGCCAATTTGTTACACAGCTCTAAACGTCTTCATTGCTTTCACATGTTATTAAACGACAGTAGACATGACATTATAGAATACATTTAATGACTAGAAACAGTTTGATTTGTTGAAAACAGATTTTTGCTATGCTTAATTCCAATTCTGTAATGCATTATTTGGAAACTAATGGAGAACAATTGATCAAATATATATCTCTGAAAAGTTTTCTACAATTTATAAAAGATAATGAGTAAACATTTCCATGAAATACAATATAAAAATAAATAAAAATATTATATTTATGCACAAAATATTTGATGTACAAATGATATGACAGTCATAGCTCATAGCATGGATATGAGAATCAAATAGAAAGGTTCAAATAAAATAAAATTGTTTGAATTTTTATACTTTTTGCAGTTTGAACTGGAATCCTGTTGTTATTTTCACCAACTATGAATCCCTTTAAATGTGAATCTGTATTTTCTTTAAATATTCTTTTCTGTTTATCTTCAAAGTTCTGCCTTTCACCATTCAGTTCTTTTTGTAAATGTTAAGACTGACTTCTCAATCAATTGCACTTGTGCTGAAAGTTGTTCATTTGCTTCTGTGTTTGTCCAATGAAGCTGTCAACTCTTGATGACATTTCTCAAGTTGAGAAATTTTAAAACTGTAAAAACAAATCCAAGCACAGAGCCAAAAGAATAAGACCAACTGAGCTTCCTACGCCATGACTACAATTTCTAGCAGTGGTAGAAAAGATCAAATTCGTTTTCATTTATTATTTCAACAAACTCAATGGCTGCCTTTTTTTTAATTCAACTAAATTATGAATCAAAGTTTTCCATTCATTATCTGTACTGTTGATATTTCAATGTTTCATTTCTGTCTATCACAATTCAATTCTCTTTGCAAATACTAAAACTGACTTGCACTTAAAGCTGTTCATTTGCTTCTTTGCATTTGGCCAATAAAACTGAACACTTGATTATATTTTTCTCAAACTGAGAAATACTACAACTAGAGTAACATGTTTAAGCTTTTGAATATGAAAGGTCAGTTTCTTTTTAATGTTTAAACTTCTTACTTTAGGAGGGGTGCTTAAAATTTCTCAGCCCAAACAATTTCACAAAATCAACCAAATATGTGCGTTGTGGTGCAGAGGATATCGGCTCAGAATGAGAAATCAGGGAGCCGAGTTCGAATTCCAGTTGAATTCCTTGCATTCACTTACACACAAATACTCTTAGGAAAGGTTTTAATCCATCTCTTCCCTCCAGTTATGGGTTAAATAACAGGATGGATTGAGTTCTATAGTCTTGATCGGCAACCAATCTACCGCAGAAAGTAATGGTAACCTACTGTGGGATAATCTTTTGCCCAGTCAGTCATGTCTCTTTCGAGACATGATTGCCCAAGCATGTATCATGTATAGCACTTAACTGACTAAATTGTTATAATGATTATAGTGGAAAAGGCTAGAGCAAACAAAATTTCAACAAGAGTGTATTGATCAATTATCAGAATATAAACAAAGTTGTGTGAATAGGTTGCAAAATTGCTGACATGTGGTTTTTTTAGTTGATGTTGGTACGTTGGCAGATTTGCTGGACTGGTTTTACTGAGGTCATGATTGGTATCAGGAGAAAAGCCTGAAGTGAATTAGTGAGTTGGCAGGATTGGCCCATTTTTCTTTGTGGTTGAAATCAACAATGATGCAATGTGTGAATATGCTGGTAGTTGTGTGACAAGGTTGAGACAAATTGCCTGTTTCAGTGAGGAGTGTCGTTTTTCTAGGTGAAGGCTCCCAGGGTCATCTCTTTTGAGTGGCAACATTCATGATTGGCTATTGTATTTTAGATTTTTGTGAGGATCTGTTTTATGGATCAGATGTGATGCTCAGAGCCCCTACACAGAAATCAACTTTTTATTTCAGGGTTTTGCTTTTTTAGTGCTCTACACCTCTAGTGAAATGTATTTGTGAATCAAAAAGAGATCTTGATGAAAGCAGTGTAACAATCAATTTCAAAATACCATAGATTAGTAACTATAGTAATGTTAATGGTGAAATAACCATACAGAAAACAGCATTCACTGATTTAACATTTCTTTGTTAGTATTGGTTAAAACTGATAAAATATTTTACTAAAACAGTTTTTCAAGAAGTTTGACTTTTCAAGTTCACTGATATAGATTTTTCTCTTACTGATGGGAGCCTCCATCCAAACCTTTTGTTTTTGGTAGTGTGGAAAGTTAACAGTTTGAATATATTATTATTTTCCTTCCTTGTTACATTTCAAATGATGTGGCTTTTGTTATTTAGTAAAGTTCTTTCATATTGAATTTGCAATGGCAATCTTTGATATTCATTTGCAATTGACTCTCTTGTGTTTAAAACTTAAGATAAAACTACTTTTCAAATGTATTTCAAAGAAGTTCATATATAAAACAAGACAAAAGTAAAATCAAAAAGTAAACAAAGTAATCATATAGTATTTTTAAAAATATTCAAAACCAACAATTTAGATGACCTCAAAGCATTCAAATTCTGAGTTATCTACAACTGAAAGGAAAACTTAATTTCAAAAGTTTTATTGACCATAAAAAATGTTTTTGTATATTTAATTTAATTTTTATAATTATTTTACTTCTAAGTCAAATATATTTATTAGTGGGTTAGGTGTATCGTAAAATATTTTGGATATAGTTATCGTAATTTTACTGTTAGGTCCTATTCTACACAGATGCTAAAATGAAAATGAAAATGCCAATACTTTTAAATATATTTATTGTGGTTAATTTCAGTATTTACCTAAATATATGTAAATTATGTAATAATATTTGTGCAACTGATTAAATTTACTATTTTATAAAGAATAAAAAATCTGAAACTCCAGTATAAAAATTTTCACTTGCACATGAACTTAAATAGTATTATATATTATATACTAATGAATGAAAATATTGGTTTATTAATTTAGTGGTATAGTAATTAAGTTCAATTCCTGTGTTGGTTGATACCAACTTAGACTCTGGAAAATAGAACAAACAATAATTGAGTAAAATAAGGTGTTCAGTTCAAAATACCCTGACGGTTAGCTATATCAGAAACTTTAACTAGGTCAGAGATTACAAAAGAGCAACAACGAAGACGACAATATTATTCTAAATGCAAATAATATATACAATATCAATATATATATATATAAAATATTCAGAATTTATGGGATTGAATATCCATCAGTCAGTTAAGTGCCATACGTGATACACGCTTGGGTGATCATGTCTCTTTCATGACATGACTGACTGGGCAAAAGATTATCCCGCAGTAGGTTGCCATTGCTTTTTGCGGTAGACTGGTTGCCAGCCAAGGCTATAGAACCCAATCTGTCCTGTTATTTAACCCATAACTGGAAGGAAGAGATGGATTAATACCTTTCCCAAGGGTATTTGCGCGTAAGTGAATGCAATGAATTCAACTGGAATTCGAACTTGGCTCCCCGATTTCTTGTTCCAAGCCAATATCCACTGCACCACAACGCACATCCATATTTATCCTAAAAAAAAAAAAAATAAAACTAACTAATTGTTAAAACTTTTACAAATCCATTTTTTTAAAATCATTTGAACTATTGCAAAGCAAGAGTACAGAACTTATATAATTAACTACAGCACATTATGTCTGACATGTGCTAATATATTATCATATGGAGAAACTTGTGGTACAATTAAATATCAAATGTTGCAAAAATTTGACAGAAGAATAGACAATCCTGCACAGGAGAGAAAACAATTCCATATAAAAAAAATGTTATAATCAACATGAAATAAAACAGTTCTGACCTACTTGGTGAACACATAAAAATAATTTTTTTTGTTTGACACTGAATGTGTGTACAGTATTGTCTTGACTATCACAGTACAAGAAAGCTCAGAAATTATCTCTATGAGAGTGTGAAAGTTGGCAAAGGTGTGATGATAATATCTCATAGTAGAAGGGCAGACAACATAGACCAAGGAAAAATTAACTGATGATTTTAGAATTCAATTGCCACCAATGTTTATGTTAATAACTTCATTAAAATATTTATTAGTTCATTTAACCCTTTAGCATTCAACATGCTCAAACCCACCCTGTAATTACCAGTGCTCAAATTCTCACTGTTTTTGTAACTTCCTGCATAATGTCATTATATATTATGGTAGAGTATACATGGGGCAGTTTATGATGTGTGGAACATTGAGAGGCGATACTTAAAGACTATGTTGAATGCGAAAGGGTTAAAAAAAAAAAACTAAATGCAAAAAAAGTGTACTGAAGAATAAATATGACTACATATATTAATTAAATAAAGTGTAAAGTTTGGTTTACTTTCATGTTTAAGGTACAACCTTTAAGCTTATGAAAATATTTTCTTCTTAATTACACTTTCCAATATATTGTTTAAATTTTCCAGTGTTTTATTCCAAGTTTTCTAGTCAAATTGCATGTTATACTCAAGTTTATGCACACCGTTTGAATTCCCTGAAATTTTGCATGATATATAAGTACTTTCATGGTAATTTTTCAGATGAGCCCTTTCCTATTGTATCTAGACTTGGACAGTACTAGATTGGTGTCAAATACTCATCAACTAACAGTTGAGCTGGCTAGATGTAGCCATAAGTTCTATGCTAACAGTTTCCTTTCTCGCACCTCTCAGTTGTGGAACTCCTTTCCAGCTCCATGTTTTCCAGCCAACTTTAGAGGTAGTTCCTGCACATTATTGCACAAAACATTTTTAATCTCTACCTCTGATTGTAGAGCAGCGATGACCGTGTCTTCAAAGGGTTCATTATTCCTTGGAATCAGTCTGGACAATCCATTCACATAACTTGGCTTACTTGATGGCAAGAACTCCATTCTGAAGTCATAATTTAGAAGAATGGTTCCCCATCATTATAATCTGTTAGCTGTATGTGCTGGCAATCCTTTTTTTATCTATAAATTGCTAATAACAGTTTATGATTTGTCTGCAATGTAGATTTTCTTCCATGAATAAACTATGCAAATTTTAAGGACAAAGATAATCTCTAGACATTCCTTCTATATCACCAAGTAATTTTTTCACTGGAAGAAGTGAATTGAATGCATGTGCAAATGGTTTAACAGAGCCATCATAAAATTTATGCATAATACAAGCTCAAATACCATAAGCACTCATGTCACTTGCCACAATCAATTCATTTTTAAAATTGTAGTCTGTCAAAAACAAATCTGAAGTTAGGATGCTTTCTAGTTTTTAAATTCTTCCTGGCACTCTGACGTCCAAACACATTTTGAGTCTTTCTTCAAAAGTTTATTTTGCAACACTCTCAAACAATGCATGTTTTTCAGAAAAAACATTGTAATCTAATCTAAACTTATTTATAAATAGAACTTTGTGTGTGTGTCCATTACCTATAGACTCCAAAACAGCTGAACCAATTTTCTTGAAAATTTACACAGTTGTACTATAAGCATCTGCAAGTGTTCTTAGCTAGGTTTTGTGTTTTGGTAGCCCCGATAAATATCAAAAACCGATAATCGAAAAAATTGGGTTATAGAAGGAGTGGTCCGATTTTAATCAAATTTGATACACTCATAGACAAAGACATAAGAAACGATATTCAGAAGCTTCAAGGTTGCAGTTCTTACAATAGTGCAGAAAATTGATAATATATATATATATATATATATAAAGGGCAAGATGTTTGTGTGTGTGTCTGTTTATCTGCCTGTATGTCTGAATTTTTTCAGCCCTTTTATTTTAGTTTTTGCTTCGGGTTTGGCTCTAAGTAGGTATAATTATAGTTCTTAGTCTCAGCCCTGATACTCTTTACTCAGAGGACTTATTTAGCCTTCAAAATTCAGTTTATAACGAAAAAAACTTATTTGATATCAAGGCCAGGAAATCAAAATTTGACATACATCCATTCATTTTTCTTTCAGTCTACGGTTTCACTTTAACTAGAAACAACTATTGCTTTTTAGTCTTTCGTGCCAATGTCCAAAGAGTCTGAGTTCCAGGACCATGGATTAGTTTTAAAGCTTTCATTATACCCGAGCAATGCCGGGCTATACTGCTAGTAGCTAACTAATCCAAGTATACTTCATAGGGAGCTGACATTTTTCAAACAGGCATGTCCTTAATAGCACGAGCTTGTACTGGATCCAGTCTCCTGAAATCCTTGTCAATTATCTGTTCCAAGAACTTAATATTCTCCATAAATAATTCACACTTTTCGCCCCTTAGCTTGAATCCTTAGTCCTGAATTCTCTTAAACACTTCAAAAACATGTTTCTTATGTTCCCCTGTTTTACTTCTCAGCAAAATATCTTCAAGGTATGCGTCTGTGAAGTCAAGACTACTTAGCATCATGTCCATGACTGGAAGGAAGATAGCTGGAGGAACCTTAATGGCAAATGAGTAAACTTATATAATCTTCTGTGTGTATTTATGGTAAAAATTTTGCACATTCATCATCAACTTGAATTTGAAGATATGCATTGCTAAGGTCTATTTTGGAAAAAAAATCTTATCTCTGCTAAGCTGTGCAATAACCTCTTCCAGCCCCAGAAGTGGGTAGTGGTTAATCATTGAGAGCATCATTTAAGCCCATGGAAAAATCAGTGAAGATGCGGATATCTTTTGACTTTTCTTTATATACTGTTGATGAAGCCTAGTCACTCGACTTTGGACAAAACAATTTTTTCAAGCCTAGCAAGCTTGTTGTTTATTTGTTTGATCAATACAAAGGGTACATTTCATTTCTTTTCGAAAACTAGCTATATGCTTTCTTTCGGCTTGAATTTTGCTTTTAACTTGCTACACCTGCCAAGCCCACCAGAAAATACCTCTGGGAATTTTTTTTTAATTCTCTTTTTAGAGCTTCTGTTTTATTGAAAGAACTCAATTTTGGACAAAATGAATTGATTGGGCAGTTCCATAATTTGAATTTTTCCATTCAATCTTACCAAAAAGAATATTCATATTTTTCATGAAGAATATTTTTTAATTTTAATGTTTTTTATTTATTGTTACATTTGTAACAAATTCATCTACGGATTTATTTTTCTCACCTGTGACAGTACAAGCTATTTGTTTTTAAACCATTAATGTTGTTTTTTCTATTTTCCTTCAAGTATAAACATTTATTATGTTTGAATTAGAACCAGTCCAGTTGTAACTTGACATTTTTATTCAAGATTTTCATCTGTACAAATTTTTTGTATTCTGACTTGAAGATTCATTAGCTCTAACCATTTTAGCAAAATTCTTAACTTGCATTTTAATTTTCATCTTGCAGTGAGATTTTTTGTTTCCACAACAAAGGCATTCCTTGTTTTTAAATGGACACACATTATAAAAAAGTATTCCTCCACAAGCATAGCATAGTTTGGCGTATCTTTTTTCTTCCTAGTTTTATTTTTATGACACATCTTTTTGATGTGCAACACTCTGCTTATTTCAATAACTTTAGCATCCTGTCAGATATTTATACACCTCTGAAAATCTACCAGGTTTTGCAGAGTTAAGTTGGGTTTGTTTTTAAGTTTATTTAGAACCCTCCTCCTGATGTCTGTGTCTTTCGCTGACACTAAGCCTTGCACAAATATTAAGCATTTGAAATTGTCATGGCTTAGTTTTGCCAATTTGAATTCCTCACAATGATTATTCACAATACTAGCAAACATAGAGAAATCATCCTCATTTTTCAATAAATTCATACACATCCATCTCTAATGGAATAGTAATGTTTTGGGGCTGAACAGTTCTGAAAGTAATGTAACCATTTCATTAAATGTTAAGTCACTTGTCATCTTTAGTAGACTTCATGAACTTCACATGTTCAATATCACCTAATTATGGTAAAACTAGTCTAAACTTTTTCTTGTTTGACCAATTTACACAGTCAGTCTTGTAAATGTCTTCCTATCTGTGGAAATACAATACAAGGCCTGTATTTAAACTATTATCACTTTCACGATAGCTTCCTGAGAAAATGAATTTGAATTGTCACTAATGTTGCTTGTAAACATTTTCCACTATTTAAAAAACAATTCCTCAAATTTTTCAAGCCTTTGATGTTTTTGGTGTTCTTTTTCTTCCCTTAAAATTTCCAAAAATTCTTTTTTAAATTCCTCCATTCTGTACTTGTACAAAATTACAAATATTTAAATATTTTTGTTCCACAACAATCAATCAAAAAAACACTAAATTTCTGGCAAATTACTTCCACGTAAGACTTTTATCTTGAGAAATCCTCTCAATTCCACATGTTTTTTTTGTTGCAAATTGAATTTTCAATTCCATGTACGTTTGTGATACATTTTCAGGTGGAATAATTTTGTTTGTTTGTTTTATTTTTGACTGTTGTGTTTCTCACAACTGATTGACATCATATAATCCTTGTAGCCAAAAAAAAAAATGCTTTATCTTTTTTGTATGTTTGATCTTTCTTTGCTAATCTTCCTTGGTGAATTTTTACGTGAAAACCTTTGTTTGCATAAACTGACTTTTGAACTTCTATGTGTTTTTTGCTGATATTTTGTTCTTGAAACATTATATCTGAATTTAGTTGAGTTCCAGCCCAAAATCTTTATCACCAAAAATGTTGTACTGGTGATTTTGTTCTTAAGTCCGGCCAAAATTTTCTCCACCAAATATCTTGTCACCAAAAATCTTTCTCACCAAACTGTATTAGTGAACACCACAATCTTTATAACCAAATTCTTGTATTTGATCACAGCCATAACCTTTGATACCAAAATTTTGTATTTTGGTCAACAGCACAATCTTTGTTTTCAATGTTGAAAGCCTAAAAGGCTTACAACATTGAATAATCTTTGAGTAATCAAAAACATTGAGTAATCAAAAACATTGAGTAATCACCAAAGCAGAGGTTAGGAATAATAGAATATCAACAAATACAAGACTCACACACTACTAGACAGTATAATCACTCTACACTATTCTAATAGTGTCCATGTATTTAAAAGAATAGGAACATCCCATTCCTATATATAGGTAGGTATACAACATATATATATATATATATATATCCTGTGTGATGTCCCTTAAAACAAAGTCTTTAGACTTCCTGTTGAAGACTGCTCTTAAGTTGTTTTAACTTAAGAGCAGTCTTCATCAATGCTTTCATCCAAGCCAAGAGGTTCCGACCTAAACCCCATTCACTTCCCCTTGGTTCTCCCCTGCTTGCTCAGCTGCTATTGCCTACAGTAATCACTTCTAGCTTTATCAGAGCCATGCATCTGACCATAACTTCTACTCTAGCAACTTCTTTTCTTGCACTTCCCACCTGTAGAACTCCCTTCTGTATACTTGCTTCCCTGATAGTTACAATCTCCAAGAATTTAAATGCAATGTCAATTGCCATCTCTTGACTCCCATTCCACTCTACTCTCATGCAGCTCTCTTCACAACAGTTTTCTCAACCTTCTCTTACCCATTCTCAGACATTCACACTGACCTGTTCTTCTTCACTCTTCTCTTATGTAATCCCCTGCACATCAGTGGTAGTACTATCTTGCTTAGGGTGAAATGATTATATATATATATATATATATAATAATATTAATAGTAACAAAAATAATACTGCTAATACTAGTAATTGTCATACTATATTTAAGTTCGTCTTGAAAAACCCACCGAGAATGAACTTGGAGGGAAAAGGTGAGGAAGTAAAAAAAGAAACGAATGAAGTACATGAACAAAAGTCAAATACTCGTAGGAAAGAAAAAAAACCCCAAGACGAAAACCCTAACACTCAATACGAAAGTAGAGCAACAAAGACAGAAAAATCTAAGTAAGGCTCGTCAGGGTAAGATGGCTAATATATATATATATATATATATATATATATATATATATTAGTCATCCGCAAACAGATCTGTTTCACTGTATCAGAGCTCATCAGTACAGTTAGACCTCCGATTGTTTCTAGCCAGGATTGAAACCTGACCAAATTCAGTCGATGATTCTAGCTCTATTTCTTTATAGTGACTCATCTATATGTGGAATTTCATAATAAGGAGTCATTATATATCTTTCAGCACCAAAGTATTGAAAAACAGAAAAGTAACTGGAGCCCTTCAAGCCATATAAAGCAATCCATCTAGGAGAAGACAACTCTAACTAAAACCTGTTGACTTGGCAACTGTCTGAGACATCTTAGTTTGCTGAGTTATTGAGGAAAAATACCAAGCTTAATAAATATCTGTGAGTTGATCTCTATTTTAAACAATCAGCACAGGTGGCAGATTGAGAGACCATTCTTCCTTGAGAGTGAATAACATTCCAACAAAATGTTTGTTTGTTTGTTTCGAGGTTTAACGACCTATCAATCTGTATGGGATCATTTAAGGTCATAACCAATGATTTTTGGTTAAGGTTATTTTATTTTTAGAACGTTTTTATTTTCAAGTATCAAGATTCATTGGGATTTGTTTTTAAGAGCAGGGTCCTCAAGTCCTACCCTTGTTATTTAACCCATAACTGGAGGGAAGGGACGAATTTTACCTTTCCCAAAGGTACCAGTGCTTCAGTGGGTGCAGGGTATTCAACTGGAATTCGAACTCGGCTCACCGATTTCTCTTTCCGAGTCGATATTCACTACACTACAACGCACATCTGTCACTATACGCTTACAGCACATGGTATTCCCAAGCGGTCACCCATCTAAGTACTGACCAGGCTCAACGTTGCTTAACTTCGGTGATTGAGCGTGAACTGGTGTATTCAACATGATAGGCCATAAGCCTCCAACAAAATATAACAACCATGATAAATGTTTCTCTAGTTTTCTTCAAAATCAGTGTACAAAATTTATTAAATAAATAACTCCTTTTAAATACACCAATTCATAGTCTTTATTCAGATGAACTTTAATAAAATTTGGCAATGATATCAAAATTAATGGTCTTAAAATTTTAATATTATGCTCAACATGTGAACAATCTTTAACTAAATACTAGAAACACACCCAGTGTTTTTAGTTCATTTTTTAGATCAAAGTTCATATAAGGCCTGTTAAGTTAGAGGATTACTGAATGAGGTTGTAAAGGCATAGAGAAGAAATGGAAAGTGCATATTATGAAAATACATAGAATAATTAATGATTGACTCTTGACTTGAAGAGGTTAAGATGGTCGTGGTTCAAAGCTGTAAAGGTCTGAACTGAAACTAAGGAATGTAGCTAAATATGCCATGAAAATAGCAATAAAACAGCAATAAACATGTGACATTTTGTCTGTGGGGAAAATGGCTCTAGGTCTGAAAATAATTTATTGGCTATAAAGAGAACCCTTTCTTATGAGATACTATGGCCACCCACATAGAAAAGGAATATGTGGTTTCATCTTGATCTGAAGTGTTTCTGTCAAATAGCCAACAGGTGGTTCTTTTTGAAGTTTTGATTTCTAAGCAGCATCCACTTTAACCAAAGGAGAATGGAAAAGTAAAGGAATGAATATGGGATTTTTGGAGACCAAGCAACAACAAACTGGACAATAATTATTTCAGGATACTGGGCTATATTAATAGTCATGCTTGGGATCAGAGGATCAGTTCTTGGTGGTAGAAAGATTTGCATGTCACAGTTGTTCCAATGCAACCCATCCATATTACCAGCTACATGTCAGGTTGTGTAGGTTGGTAGAGAGAGGAGCTGATCTATGAGATCAACATAGTTGTCTAAAGTGTCACTACCTACCCACTCAGACAAGCAAGCAAAGCAGACATATATTATGGAGAAACAGGGATTGCCTTTTTATTTTTGATGTGGTGTTTGTCTTTCAGCTTGTTACATTGTGAGCATGCAACAGATCCATGCCCAGTTATCAGTGCACATCAATGAGATTAAGAATCAAAATACAAACAAGCATTGTCTGGTAAGAAAGCTTGAGTGAGGGTTTCATTGCATGCTTACTTTAATATATTGTAATCATATTTGCAGTTAACAAAATATGACAACTTTTGGCAGATTTTATGTGAATAAATTGATAAATAAATATTGACTAAACAAAATTATAGTGAAATAAAATTAGGTGAATATAAGAAGAGAATATAGAAATGATTAATAACTGAAACTTTAAAAAAAAACAAAAAACAAAGAATAAAAAAATTTTACCATTAACAAGAAAAAAAATTCTATCAGGAATAATGACAAGAGAATATATTTCTTTTAAAATTTAACTATTTTTTTTAAAATTTACATCAATGTTACTGTTAATATTTTTTATGTTTGATGTCAATTCACAAAATCTGATCCATACATTGTCTAGTCAGGAATTTAAAAAAGTTAAATTATTTAAATACCAAGATGAACACTTAACTTCCATCAAGTTGTTTCATTGCAATAAAGTGAATCTTTATAACTCGTGTCCTGCCTATCAAACATTTACATAAATAACCCTGTAATTATTTTACAGGTAAAATTAACATTAGATCTTATTCTTCACATTATTTACATTGTTTGGACTGTTGTCTTTATCTTTGTTGCCATATTCATGATATTTCAACTGTTGTTTCCTCTGGCCTTCTTCAGATGATTGGAATTCCAGACTGAACCCTTTATTTTGTCCACCAAAGTAGATTGTTTTAGTTCTAAGTGCCATGGCTCTTCCAGATATCTCAGTTTTAACTCAACTCTTCAAGTTTTTGCTCACCTCTGGTGTAATTAGTTATTGAATTCACAACTCTTTGGGTCAAGCCATTAGATTCAATCAATGCTTTTATCCACTGAGTTAAAAGAGAGATAACTGATATGGAGATATATAAAAAAGGCATGGTATGTGGAACTAGAACAGTCTACCCTGGTGGACGAAATAAAGGGTTTGGTTTAAAATTCCAGTGACCTAAAGAAACCTGGAGTGTACAACAGACAAAACATTATGAATATGGCAACAACAATGAGGGCAGTAGACAAAACAATGTAAATAGTGTAAATAATTACAATCCCTCATATTAAAAATATAGAGATCCTGAATGAATTTAACTCATTAATAGTACTTATCATAATGGCTGAGATTTCGAATTTTTTCTTTATAAATAGCAATGTCTTTTAAAGAGATTTTGTTGATCACTAATACAAATGACTTATTGAGTTCTAAAGACAAGAAATTGTAGAAAGCCATAACTGTTAATGTCCTGAAGGAACATGACACACATAAGAAAGATTTCCTGTCAGTTTAGATCACTGATTTATTTTAGGGGTGAAAAAATGTCAATAATATTAGAGATAATGATTTGTTTCAGCTTTTATATATATGAAAATGAGTTTACTATATAAGAAGACTTACACAAGAAAATTTGTGATTAATGTAGATTAATGGAAAAGAACATAGTGTACAAAATAATTACTTAGAGAACACTGTATATATCTAGAGATAAAACCTTTTAAAACTCTTTCAGAAACCTTTTAGAATTTTAGTAACTTGTATCTGTGTTCAACAAAATCTGTGTAAAAGACACTTATTTATAAATGACTGATTTTGTTGGTTTTATCATGATAAATGAGAAAGAGGAAGGCGGTAAGCAAGGCTCCTTGTCTGGGTGGTCACATCTGGTAATATCATTGTTGTCATGATGAGTACTTTTAAAAAAACTGGAGAGTTGTCTATGGTCTCAGGCATGAAATTTTGATTGAGACAAAATTGAAAGTTTACAATACTTGCATTTTGTCTTCAGTGTTATATGCATGAGAGACCTGAGTCACTTACAAGAGGTACATGAAAAGGCTGGATCGATTTCACCTCCTT
Source organism: Ascarosepion bandense (assembly GCA_037127315.1). Lineage (NCBI taxonomy): Eukaryota > Metazoa > Mollusca > Cephalopoda > Sepiida > Sepiidae > Ascarosepion > Ascarosepion bandense. The sequence continues at coordinate 3,959,970 of JBBBDQ010000479.1, forward strand.
GTGGCAAATGTACAGAAGTGACGTTCATATCCTCAACCACAGTTAGAGTCTCCAGTAATTTAATAAATTTAGAATTTTAAAAATCTTTCCTAAATCTTATTCTGCCAACTATTTCTCAAGCTTGCTAGACAAGTTATTTTCCTCTTTTCATCAAATATGTCCTGTGAGTATCAAATTTTCCAAGCCCCCTTGCTTCATTACCTGTTCTAGAAATTTCAACCATCTCTTCCTGATGTAAAGTCAGTCAGTTAAGTGCCATATATGATACACACTTGGGCAATCATGTCTCGAAAGAGACATGACTGACTGGGTAGAACATTATCCCGCAGTAGGTTGCCATTGCTTTCTGTGGTAGACTGGTTGCCACCCAAGGCTATAAAACCCAATCTGTCCTGTTATTGGACCCATAGCTGGAGGGAAGAGAAGGATTACTACCTTTTGCAAGGGTATTTGTGCGTATATGATTGCAACAAATTCAACTGGAATTTGAACATGGTTCTCCGATTTCTCATTCCGAGTTGATATCCACTGAACCACAACGCACATCCTGATGTTAAGTATGTGTCCTTGTTGTTTCAATTTTCTCAAAAGCTTTATCAATGCTCACATGTTCGATCCATGGTATCCTCAGCACATCTCTGCAGAACCTTATTTGTTACTTCAAGTCTTTTTATCTTTGAGAAGACTGTACCATTTTCCAGCATATAGAAATAGTCAAGTCATAGCATAACACAAGTGGTCTAAAGTTTGCATCCTAGCCTCAAACAAATGCTTAGTATTGACCCCAGTTTCCACTTCATTCCAATAAAAAAGAAAAAAAATTAAGCAGTAAATTGCAGATATCCCCTGAAAATAAAATGGACAGGTTCACCTTCAAAACTCTGTAGTTGGGATGCTGAATATATCAATCAGCTAAGTGACAAACATATATATATATATATGAGTGTGTGTGTGTCACTTAGCTGATGAGTATATTATGCTCTCATTATGATTGAGCTCTCTAGAGAGTGAAATTTAACAAAAAAAAAACAGTTACCACTTCTGTGATTTATGCATTGCTCTTCAGCAATGAATCAATTTCTTTTGGTGACTGGCATGTGTAAATGCTGCTTATATATAACACGCTAAAATTTCCCTGCTCTGATTCCATACGCATATGGCTTGCGGATTAGTGACTCCAGCTGACACCAATTCAGTCAAGTTTCAATCCCGGCCAGAAGCAAGTGGATGTCTATCCACACTGATGAGCCGTAATACAGCGAAACAGGCTTGTATGTGGATTATATATATATATATGCCTGTCATTCTGTCAAGGAATTATTTTGAAAAAGTTGAACAGAGATCACAGACCAATCTAAAAATAAGTTTAAATCATTGGCAAAATATGAACAATAAAAATTGGCTTCAACAATCTCACTAAAAACTGAGGTTGAGAAAAACTGTTATGATAATAAACAAAAATATTTGAAAAATTTGGTGTTCTAACAAGAGAGACAAGCTGCAAATTATCAAAATATTAAGCATATTGGCATTATCCACCTTTAAGTTGATTAAAGAAATACAAGAAAACAGTTTTATTATTATTAACTGTTAGTGATGAATGTAGGACTACCTTGAATGGATCGGATGAGTGGAATAGAGGGTATGTCCATCAAAGAAATAATTAACCTCTTCATATGCTCTGTCCCTTTAAGGTGTAGGCAACCGTGATCCTCCACATCTTCTTGTCCCTCGTAGCTCTTAATAAATTCTTTTTCTTATTTCGCCTAAACCCTGTTCTACCAACCATAAACTCAAGCCCATCAAGTATGCTTTGCATCATTTTCCTCCATCCTGTCAGTATCAGATTTTCCAAGCCCTCCTTCCACAATAGGTACCCCAGAAATTTCAACTGCCTCTTCCTGATGTTAAGAATAAACTTTGTTTTTGTTTCCATTTTCTCTAAAACCTCGACATGGCTCACATGTTTGGTTCATGGTATCTTTATTATCTTTTTTGTAGAACCACATTTCTGTTGCTTCAAGTCTCTTCTTCATCTTTGAGGAGATGGTCCAGCATTTACTGCCATATAGAAGGACATCTAACATGTAATAGTTCAGTAATCTCTTTATTTCTCATGAAGATTTTTCTGTCTTTTAATATTCAGTTTAACTTTTGGAATGTATTTTTGGCCATCCCAATCTGTCTTCAGACCTCAGTGTCACACTTTCCATCTTCTGTTAAAACACTTCTCAGATATTTAAATTTTTGTATTTATTTGATTTCAACGGCGTAAAGGGGACATTTTACTCCAAAATTTGTCCCTCGCCCGGGAAAGAACGACATGAGCAACAGGTGTCTCTGGACCGTTATCCTGCAACTGTGCGTATCAAAGACAAACTCACTATAGGAACATGGAACATCAGGAAACTGAACTGTGGACAACTAGAGAATGTCAAACAGGAGATGAACAGACTGAATATCAGCATCCTAGGCATATGTGAAACAAGATGGCCTAATAACGGAGATTTCAGTAGCGACACCCACAGGATAATATATGCAGGAGGTAAAAAACACGAAAAAGGGGTCGCTTTAATACTAAACAAACAAGTGAAGAGATGTGTACTTGGATACTGGCAACTGTCAGAGAGAGTCCTCTTGGTTAAACTGCGGGGAAGGCCCCTCAATATAGCTATTATAGTAGTCTATGCGCCAACAACTCAAAGCTCGGAGGACGAAATAGAATCTTTCTATTCAATACTGGACAGTGCTAAGGCTCAGTGCAAAAGCCAAGAAGTTAGGATAATAATGGGGGACTTAAATGCAAAGGTAGGTAAAGATAGAGAAGGAGACACGAACGGCAACTTCGGACTAAAAGAGTGCAATGAAAGAGGAGAAAAATGGATCCAATGGTGCTCAGCTAATGACCAGGTCATTACTAACACCTGGTTCCAAGAACACCCATGACGTTTATGGACATGGAGAAGTCCAGGAGGTGACACAAAGAACCAAATAGATTATATAACTATAAACAAGAGATTCAGGAATGCAGTAGTCCAATGCAAAACATACCCAGGTGCTGACTGCGGAAGTGATCACGTCCCAGTCATCTACAAACTAAAAGTTAAACTCCGAAGACTGAAGAAGCCCAGCATATCACCAAGGCTGCAATACAACACACTAGAGGACGATCTCACCCTGCAGAAAGAATATAACAACAGCGTGAGAAAGAAATATGAAGAACAAATTGGAAAAGGATACTCAAAATGGGATTCACTAAAAGAAGTGATGGTAACCTCAGCGAACATCATAGCCCCAAAGGAAATCAGACGCAAGAGAAAAAACGAGTGGATGACCGAAGAGATCCTCCACATGATGCAAAGGAGACAAAAAATAACGCCAAGACACGGAGCAGAGTACAAAAAACTTCACAGGGAGATAAGGAACAAATGCAGACAAGCCAAAGAGGAATGGCTCAACAACAAATGTGCAGAATTCGAGAGACTGAGCAGGAACAACAAAGCAGAGATGCCTAAAGAGAGAAGAGAACTGACAGGACAAAAAACCTGCTCCTCAACAGGATGCATAAAATCCAAGGAAGGGACAATCATATTAGAGAAAGAGGAAATACTCCAGCGATGGGAAGAATACATAAAGGATCTCTTTTGCGACAAGAGAGAACAACCGAGAATACACAAGGAGATGGCTGGACCGGAAATACTAAAATCCAAAGTGGAAGCTGCAATGGCCAAAATGAACAGAAACAAAGCACCTGGACCAGATGGCATAGTGATAGAGCTGCTGACAGCCTTAGAAGAATATGGCATAGAAAAGATTACCGACATAATAAACAAAATTTATAGCAGCGGAATAATACCAGACGACCTATACAAGTTGATATTTATAGCGCTGCCGAAGAAGCCTGGTGCAAACAAGTGCGAACTACACAGAACTATCAGCTTAATGAGTCACATTACAAAACTGATTGTCAGAATCCTGATGAATAGAGCGAGAAGCAGAATCAGGCCAGAGATAGGGCAGGAACAGTGCGGGTTCGTCAAGGACACTGGAACAAGGAACGCCATATTCATGATTAGGATGCTCTCTGAAAGGGCATTACAAATGAAGAAAGACTTATACCTATGCTTCATTGATTACGCGAAAGCATTCGACAAAATACGACACAAAGAATTGATGGAGATGCTAGGCAACCTCGACATTTTCGGCAAAGACATAAGAATAATCAAGAATCTCTAATGGCAGCAAACGGCCTGTATACGGACAGGTAACGACCTCAGTAGATACACAAAGATAGAAAAAGGCGTAAGACAAGGATGTGTCTTTTCACCGGATTTGTTCAACCTATACAGCGAGAATATTTTGAGGACCCTAGAGGACACACCAGGATTTGTTATTGGAGGCTACAACCTGAACAACATAACATATGCGGACAATACAGTACTGATTGCGGACATGGAAAGGAAACTGCAAGACCTCATACAGAAAGTAGCAGTAGAGAGTGACAAGAAGGGACTACAAATAAACTAAGAAAACTGAGTGCATGGTCATCAGCAAAAGATACAACCCAAAATGCCAAATACAGGTGGGGGATAACACAATCAAACAAGTACAAGAATTTAAGTACCTAGGAAGTGTTCTAACAGGAGACGAAAAGTGTGATACGGAGATCCAAAGGCGAATTGGCATGGCAAAGGACACATTCCAGAAGATGAGCAAAATATTAACACACAGGAAAATCTCAATAGAAACAAAGAAATGAGTGCTAGACTGCTACATGATGTCAGTTCTTCAATACGGCAGTGAATGCTGGACAATATCATCGAAAATGAGGACAAAACTGGAAGCGGCCGAAATGTGGTTCTACAGAAGGATGCTACGGATATCGTGGACTGAGCATACAAGCAACGACAAGGTGTTAGAAAGAATGGCAACAAAAAGAAATTGATGCTGAGCATCAGGAAGAGACAACTGAAGTTCCTGAGACATGCAATGAGGAAGGAGAGCCTGGAGAACCTGATACTGACTGGCCAGATAGAAGGAAGGAGAGACAGAGGAAGGCAGCAAATAACATATTTGCAGGGTCTTATCAGGTGGATGACAGAACGGGGGTTGCCAGGAGCAACAGGAGCAAACATACTAAGAGCCACAAGGGATAAGGAAACGTGGAGAGCCATGATCGCCTACGTCCTGAAGGGACAGGGCACATAGAAGAAGAAGAAGTGTCACCAATTTGTAATAATAGTTTTTTTGTTTCTATGTCTGCTATCATTGCAGTGGAACCTGCATATCTCTTGTTTTTAAAATGGTGGCTGCCAATAAAATCTGAGAGGACTTATAATTCTCTCAGAATTGTCTCACTGTATAGGTTGAACAAGTCCAGTGAGAAGACATATCCTTGTCTTACACCTATTTCTATTTTTGTATATCTGCTGAACTCATTTTCTCTCCATATGCAAGCCATTTGCTGCCAGTGTAGTGTCTTGATTATTCTAATATCTTTCCCAAATATGTTAAGGTTTTGAGCAGTTCTAACAGATATTTGTGATATACTTTAGTGAACGCCTTTGTGTAATTTATAAATCACAGGCATATATCCTTCTGCATTTGTATTTCTCGTTCTGATAAGATATCTTCCTTGTTCCAGTGTTTTTGATAAACCCACACTGTTCTTGTCCTATCTTCTGTCTGATTCTGCTACACACTCTAGTTATCAGAATTCAGATGATGAATTTTGTTATATAGCTCATTAGGCTGATTTTCAAATGAAGTTCACATTTGTTTGCACCTGGTTTCTTAGGCAGTGTTACAAAAAATAGACCTGCTTAGGTCTTCTGGTATATCACCACTGTTGTAGATTTTATTTATTATTTCTGTAATCTTGTCTATGCCAAAACCATCTAAAGTTGTCAGCATTTATATTAGAATTTTGTCTGGCCCTGCCACTTTGTTTCTGTTCAATTTGGCCAGTAGAGCTTCCACTTTAGTTTTTAATATTCCCAGTCTATCAGTATTTCTAAGTATTGTTGGTTGTTCTCTTTTGTCATGGTAGAGTTATCCCATGTATTCATTCCATCTCTGAAGTAATTTTTATTTCTCTAATCTTATTGTTCCATCCATAGATTTTCTGCATCCTCAGAACATAGAATGTGAAAATGTTAAACCATTCTGGCTAGTCAGAAATATAAAACAGAAGATGAGTAGGTTATATGTCAACATTTTAGAATTATGTGAAATGAGGTGGCCAAACAATAGAGATTTTGTCAATGATAAACATAGGTTGGAAAAAAATTAAAAAGGAGTTGGAGTGATACTAGACCAAGACATAACAAAATGTATTCTGAAATACTATCAGTTATCTGAAAGAATTCTTGTCATTAAACTGAAAGGAAAGTTTTTCAACATATCCATCATAAGTGACATAAAAAACTTAAAAGATCCCGAAGAATGAAATGGAGTAATGTCTTTGGTTAATATTTTAGATAGTAATTTTTTAATGGATTTTTTTAACTCCAAAATTATATTTTCTTATAAAAACATTAACTGTTTTGCCAAAATTAATAACAGTACGCTTTGGCTCTAGGAATGGTTTTTTCTGATTAAAAAATGGACTACAGGTTCAAATACCAGTGGGAAAGCACATTTTTGTTGACTAGGTCTTCTCAATCTATGCTTGTTGATATTAATTTTGCTAAGAAAATAAAAAAACAGAGATGTCAACTCAAACATATTTATCCCCTATAATACTTGTAATGAGTAGGCTCGTGCCATAAAAAATGACAGTAAAATATTTATATCAATATGCCATTTAAAACGATAGCAACATATATAGTTATGTACCTACTATTGAGTATCTTACATTAAGACATAAGAAAAAGAAACAATATAATCCAAAATCTTGAGTGTGACAGGAGGGATATATACACACACACACAATGGCCTTCAATTATAATAGAGAAGATAATTGTAGACACTTAAATCTGAAGGGACACTGGGAGAGCAAAAGCTACCTTCCAAAAGTTAAGCAAAGTATTAAGAAACAGGGAAATTTTTTAGAAACAAAGAAAATAGTACTGAACTGTTATACAATATTAGTCCTCCTATATGACAGTGAATGCTAGACAATTATAGAAGAAAAGATTTGAGGTAAGAAAAATGTGCTTCTACAGAAGGATGCTGAGAATACCATGGACTGAATATGTGAGCATTAATGAACTTTTACAGAAAGTTAAAATAGAAAGGACACTTGATATTAGAAAGAAATGGTTGAAATTTTTAATAAGGGAAGAGGGTTTAGAAAATTTCACACTCACAGGACATACTGAAAGCAAGAATGGGAGTGTAAAACAATGATAATCTATCTAACGAGCTTGTGCAAATTGATGCAAGGACAAGGTTTAGGAGAGATAGCGAAAAGACAAAATTTACTAAGATCTACAAGGGACAGGGAATTGTGGAGAGCCATGATTGCCCATATCCTGAAGGGGCATGGCACATTGAAGAAGAAGGCAGTATAAATATGTCTCTTCAAAGT